>JARHVA010006102.1:445000-577500 GCA_037957365.1 Torreya grandis
AATCTAGTGCTCACCAAAGCTTATGGCATAAAGTGGGGTTAGAAAGAATAAAATTAAACATGCATAGGAGACATATACTCATGTCAATGTATAAAAAATCCTAATTAACGAAATATATATAAAAAATCATATATATCTACTATTACAAAGGAGAAATAAATTTAGGAATAATTCAATCTGAAGACAAACATGAATAGCCTCAATCTCTCCCTTGGACAAGGTCTGTCACAAGAGGTTATTGTTGTATGTAAGGATGATAAAGATAAATTAGATATATGATACACAAATATAATTAAATACAAAAGACTTATCTATAAGACAAGATCCATATCTCCAATGAAAGTATGAAACCCTAAGGTTACTTGTCAAGTAGAATGGTGGATAAACATATTCATAATAGCTCTTACTTCTTCTCTTCTCTAAATAATGGTGAAATGAACTTGTATAAATAGGTGGATTTAAACCTAAAACCTTCCAAAAATATTATCTGATAGGGTCAACCTAGTTGATCTATCATAATTTTGGATAATTATTCACTAGGTCATGAGCTAAGTCAACTAAAGGCCAAACTAGTTCCTAAGTGAAAATCATCCAAAACTATATAGGGTCAACCCAGTCAACCTAGTATATCTAATTGAAAAAAGAGGATTAAGGTGAGGAAAAGTAGGATAAAATGTATTAAATTAATATAAAGGGTACAAAATAGAAGAACAATCTTAGGGATAATTTTTTTGGGAGATAAGTGTGTAGATAACAAATGGTAAAAGGGACAACAATCCTACAAAGCACCAATGATCTTCCCGCCCCTTTCTCAATATACTCATTACGATGTGAACTTAGAGAGATTGAGACTCAATGGTTTCTTGAAAGATACAAAGTTTTAGTAATAGATAAAATTTTGAAAATATTATGTGTATACATATGTCCCACTCAAAGCTCACCATATGTCACATGAGTGCAACTCAAGATGCTGCTTTGGGAGATAGAACATGATAAAACATAATAATGATGCTATGTAAAGTGTATTAATAAAAAATTAAGATAAATTAAAGGACAGAATTTTAAAAAAAACATACATTTAGTTACCTTTGTTGTATAGATAAAGAATTAGACTGCAAGAAAAGTGAAGGTGTCTAATGCAAAGTACATTAGGCAAACCTGTAGAAGTTAGTGCAAAAAATAGTCAAAAATCAAAAAAATTGGAATATATGAATATAGTAGTTGAAAATATTTTCTACATCATCATGATTCTATAAATTTTTATGGTTTGAAAAATAGATCAGTAGAAACAAAGATAGAGGCAAAATAAGGAATTTGATGGAAAAGATTTAAAAGATTTAGATTTTTTAAAAGTAAGTTTAAATAAGGTCAAAGGGAAGGAAAGAGAGAAAAAGAGCTCTAAGAGACTAAATGAGATATGATGGAAAGGAGATTATAGGATATACAAGAGGGACCCCCAGTAGTAGTAGTGGGTGCGCTCTAGGTAAGCAACTAAGAATCTTAAGTTAGTTTTTGAATATTGTATTGAAATTAAGTGTTTTTTTAGAAATTTGTAATTTAAAAAATTTATAGACATCAGAATTAACCTAAAATAAATGATAAGGGTAGGAAAAAACATATAGGTAAATGGGTTTAAAGGGTTTAAGTAAATAACTATCGAAAGGCATTTAATTTGCCAAATGTAAGGGGTCAGAAGGTAAAAACTAATAGGTCGACCTAGTAGGCTAAAAATTGGTAAAATCCATATTGCCGACCTAGTAGATATGTGTTGATATAGTTTATTTTATAGATTACCGACCTAGTAGATTATTTCAAAACTAGTATAAAAATTCATTGTGACAAATCAACACTAAGAGGGGAAAGATAAAGGAGTTGACTTAGTTTGTGAACTTAACTTAGTCAAAATAGGGAAATTTTGATGATGCTAGTGTTTGATGAAGGGATCATATGAAAGATCCCTTCCTAGAAAAATTGAGATTTTTTAATTATTTCAGTTTGATAGGTGTTCCACTTTATCAATCACAGAGCATAATAACATAGAAATACAGATTGGTATTCAAATTACAAAGCATAAGCAGAGCTAGAAATCAAACTATGAAATTCTTCCTTAAAAAATGATTGATATCATAGAAGGATCTGATTAGGAATTAATAATAGTTTGATACTAGGTTATTTGAACTTAGAAAAGATCAACAACAGAGAGTATTTATTGCCATTTATGATAGCAATACATTAAACACAAACTATAATCAGACTAGCAGAAACAAAATGACACAATAAAATATTTTGAGTATGTAATAGACTCTAAGTCATAGATGAAAACTACGTTCACAACTAGGAATGTATATGCCAAGGATTGAATTGTAGTATAAGCTCCAAAATAGCTCAGTATGAAGGATTAACAAATAAGGTTTCCAAGACAGAATAATAGAACACTAAAGGAAATGGAAGCTGCTAGAAATAGAATGCAGGTTTGGGAATGATCTCTCCCAGATATTCACGCATTCCTCTCTTCCTCCTTTGAGCTCTAACAACAGATCTAAGTTAGAGTATGAGAAAAAAATATAGTCCTCTCTTCCAATGCCAAAACTAGGCCAATGTACTAGCAATAGATCTCACATCTCATTTTTCTCTCTGCCTTTCTCTAGTTGGTGTAGATCTGATACAAAAGGAACAACAAAAAATCCAACACATTGGCAAGGATCATAAGGATGTAGTTTGGGTCTTGGCAATGAAATGTAGGTTAAAAATAATACACATCAGATTTGTCTTTTATACTACTCCACAATTTGTCTTTTCTTCCACTTCAGTGATTTGGTGTCTCCTTCCTCTTTGTCTTATCAATGACACTTATTACCTTGATTTGTTGTGCTGGAATGTTTTATGCTGGTGTGACTGGCCTACAACTATGCCATTGGGTAGTTGGAAGTGGCTGGAGCTAGAAACGTACTGTAAAAGCTACGATCTACCCTCTTGACTCTGGCTGATAGATGGTTGTGTTCGTGACTCTCAAAGCCATAATTTGTCTTGTCCACAATTTATGGTTTCATCCAATCCTTTTAAAATTTGTCATTTACTTGTGAATGGTGGATATGAATTCTCATGATGCCTTAGGATTGAATATTCATCATTTATGAATATATCTTCCATTAGTAGTATTCTTTTTCAGATGGCAATATCATCATATATATAATCTAAAAAATAATAATTCTTCAATTTGCAAATCTAGAAATTTAATGTAACCCTTTGAATAAGACATTAGTCATTAATCTTTAATATCAAAATATCACTTGATTAATTGCATAGAAATTTTGTATTCAAAGAAGACACATAATTTCCCAAAAATAGCTCTCCTTAGCAAATGATCTTGGAAGCCCCAAATCTGTCCAATAAACTCAATGTGAATTCTATCATGAATCCACTCCTGAAAAGAGCTAGGTTTTCATCCAACCCTTTTCCAATTTGTTGAAGGTTTTCATCGTTAGAGATTTAGTTGAATCAAAGTTCAAGCTTGACAATAATGCATTAGAAATTTTACTCAATAATAATTTTTTTAAAAATGCTTTGCCCTCAACTTCTTTTAAAGGCTCCAAGGAATCTTCTAGAAGAAGCCAACTTGAAAATAACTCTAACTTCTCGAAGAAACTTGTTTAATATTTTATTATTTCCATTTTAATTTAATTAGAATAATTAATTAAAGTCATCCTTTTGAAATAATATTAATATTTGGACAACTAGAATTAATTAAATTAATTAAATGACTTATCATAATTTTGGGGACATTATAGTCCTCCCTTCCTGGAGATTGCTTACCCTCAAGAAATTTGCATCTAATACCCAACACCAACTTCTAGGATCCCATATCATTCTCAAAAATTTGCAAACTCTACTATCTGAAACACTATGTTATAATATATCTGTGAATAAATTCTCCTTATCTCTCTTATATAGTAGTGTGATAATTCTCAATATGTAATTAACAAACTCACCATCACATACCTTAGTCTTCACAGAAGACCACTGTGTTACTCTGATTATCATGCTCTCCAAATCCCCATAAGGATGATGACTCATAATTGGGAGTGAAAATATCATGCAACATATAGAATCATTTACCTCATCATTCATAAAATGAGCCTCCATCCTCTTTTTTGTCATAACACTTGGAGCACCATCTGATAGAGTTCTCAATACAATATTCTTCCCATTTGATGTGAAACCATGCTCAAAACCTCTATCTATAGGTACTCCTAAAGGTATATCACCAATTACTCTTCCGTGATGGTCCATCACTGACTGAATATCAACATGAAATACTTGGTTATCCTGAGGTGTGGGTGTTTTTGACTTAACAAAATAATGTGTAGCCCAAATCACATCATTATGTCTAATAATAGTCTCCATCCTATGAGTTGCACCTCCTTAGGTCCACCATCTAACGCTGCCCTCAAGATAGTCTTGTTTCCCCTAGAAAGGAACTCTAACTACATACAGTGGTGATTAATAATGTAAGGCCCAATACCTTAGAACCACTACATGCCCAATACCACATCATAATCCACTAAGGGAAGCACATAAAAATCATTGGTTAGAGTATAATCCCCCATCTAAATACTAAGCTATGAAATCCTTTTGGTACAACCCAAAACTGCACCATCTACAACATTTACTCCAAAAACACCAAACTCCTCATACTGTAATCCACACCTCTCCACTAACTTCTAGTCAATAGAGCTATACGTAGCACTTGTGTCTACCAAGCTCACTACCCACTTACCCTTAAGTGTACCATTCAACTGAAAGGCATGAAAGTTAGGATAACTAGAGAGGGTAGCCATAGTTACTTTCACTAACACCATGGGCTCAAGGGTATCTAACTCTAACTGTGTCTATACCTGATCAACATCCTCCATGCTATCTTCAATATCAGTGTCAAGTACCTCTTCATCCCCTAACTTAGATGTCACCTCAATCAAATGAACCTATCATTTACCCATACAATGGTGTCTAGGTTCCCAAGGTTCTTTGCAGGAAAAGCATAACTTTTTCCTTCTTAATTCATTCCTCATCTCTTGATTCATCCAAGGGGTTCTAGAAGATGACCCTTATTTATTTTGTGGTGTGTTGGCCTTTTATACAGGATGAGAGTCCTTGAATGGTTTCTTATCTACCTAATAAGAAGTGGGAACAATATCTAGTCTCAATGTCACATCAATGGCCTCCTTAAGAGTGGCTGGTTGGAAAGCACGTACTAGACCCTTAAGTCTATCCTATAATCCCTTAATTAATAACATCACACTCCACCTCTGGGGTATATTAGGTACCGTAATTTCAATACACTAGAACTCATTAATATAAGCTTTTGCATGACTAGTCTGTCTAAGATGGGCCAACTCTCTATAGTAGAGCTCTGTGTCCTTACAATCAAACTATGTAATGAGTTACTCAATGAACTTGGAATAGGAACGTACCAAGGCGTGATCCTAGGTGACCAATCCATGGTGCGCAATTCCTTCTAAATGCAACATAGTAAACTGAATAGCCTCATGCTCAGGCATGGGCCACAATGATAGATATATGTCTAGATTATGTACCCAAGATCATGTACTCATATCACCTGAGCCATTATATGTATCCAATGTGATCTTCCCAATATCTTTATTGAGGCCAAAGTTCTACTACTATGGTGATATATAACCATGATCTCCCTTGAGTCTAGCTATATCTCTATGCTACGCATAATACTAGGGAAGAGGGAAAACATCCCTAACCTCTGGGGGTTGAACTCTCCACTTAGTTGTGGCTACCAAAATGAACTCCTAGAAACCAACCTCTGGTGGCTCCCCCTATGCTTGATATTCACCTAGTACAAATGGAGGAAGTATTTGTCTATTCATAGTAGGTGTACAATGGTGATTCTACCTAGAGGAATGAATGAAGCTCGCAATTGAAGAATGGTACTGATGGCTATGCTGACTAGACTAATGGCTATGATGACTACCTACCACTAAAATTGATCTACTCTGCCTACCTCTGTGTCTATCCACCTCTAAACATTCCAAGGTATCATGTAATCTATCTAAAGCCTGAGTGATCTTGGGTTGAGTAGTGATGAGAGCCCTCACCATCTCTCTCTCTTCCTCATCCTAATTTATTTGAGCATCACCTTATTCTTCTACCATAATAGGTTCTTGTTATATTCCAAACTCACGCTTGTACTAAGCTCTTCTGCATGTATAATACCTATGGGTTATATCAATTCTTCTCAAATGCATAGAAATAAATTATATTCATCCCTATAGACTTGTAAGATGCATGGCTTTGATACCACTGAAAGATCCCTTTCCCAGAAAGACTAAGATTTTTTAGTTATTTTAGTTTGATAGGTGTTCCACTTTATCAATCTCAAAGCATAATAACATAGAAATATAGATTGGTATTTAGATTATAAAGCATAAGCAGAGCTAGAAATCAAACTATGAAATTCTTCCTTCAAACATGATTGATATCACAGAAGGATCTGATCAAGAATTAATAATAGTCTGATACTAGGTTATTTGAACATAGAAAAGATCAACAACATAGAGTATTTATTATTTTTTATGATAGCAGTACATTAAACACAAACTATACTCAGACTAGCAAAAACAAAATAAGACAATAACAATTTCTGAGTATGTAATAGACTCTAAGTCATAGATGAAAAATATGTTCACACCTGGGAATGTATATGCCAAGGACTAAATTGTAGTATAAGCTCTAAAATAGTTTAGTATGAAGGATCAGTAAACAAGGTCTCCAAGACAGAATGATGGAATGCTAAAGGAAATGGAAGCTACTAGAAATAGAATGCAAGTTTGGGAATGATCTCTCCCAGATCTTCATGCATTCCTCTCTTCTTCCTTTGATCTCTAATAATAGCTCTAAGTTAGAGTATGAGAAAAAATTGTAGTCCTCTCTTCCAATGCCAAAACTAGGCCAATGTACTAGCAATATATCTCACATCTCATTTTCTCTCTGCATTTGTCTAGTTGGTGTAGATCTGATAAAAAAGGAACAACAAAAACTCTAATGCCTTGGCAAGGAGCATAAGGATGCATCTCAGGTGCTAGAAATGAAATGCAGGTCAAAAAGAATACACATCAGATTTGTCTTTTATACTGCTCCATGTTTTGTCTTTTCTTCCACTTCAGCGATTTGGCATCTCCTTCCTCTTTGTCTTATCACTGACACTTATTACCTTGATTTGTTGTGCTGGAATGTTTTATGCTAGTGTGATTGGCCTGTAACTATGCCATTGGGTAGTTGGAAGTGGTTGGAGCTAGAAATTGACCTCAAAAGCTATGATCTACCCTCTTGACTCTGGCTGATAGGTGGTTGTGTTTGTGACTCTCAAAGCCATGATTTGTCTTGTCCACAATTTACGGCTTCATCCAATCCTTTTAAAATTTGTCATTTACGTGTGGATGGTGGCTATGAATTCTCACTATGCCTTAGGATTAAATATTCATCATTTATGAATATATCATCCATTAGCAGTATTCTTTTCTAGATGGCAATAACATCATATATAAAATTTGAAAAATAATAATTCTTCAATTTGCAAATATAGAAATTTACTGTAACCCTTTGAATAGGACATTAGTCATTAATCTGCAATATCAAAATATCACCTGATTAATTGCATAGATCTAGAAGTTTTATATTTAAAGAGGACACATAATTTCCCAAAAATAGCTCTCCTTAGTGAATGATCTTGGAAGCCCCAAATCTGGCCAATAAGCTCAATGTGAATTTGTCACGAATCCATTCCTAAAAAGAGTTAGGTTTTCATCCAACCCTTTTCCAATCTGCTAAAGGTTTTCATCCTCATAGATTTAGCTGAATCAAAGTTCAAACTTTATAATAATGCATCATAAATTTTACTCAACAATAATTATTTTTTTAATGCTTTGCCCTCAACTTCTTTTAAAGGCTCCAAGGAATCTTCTAGAAGAAGCCAACTTGCAACTAACTCCAACTTCTAGAAGAAACTTATTTAATATTTTATTATTTCCATTTTAATATAATTAAAATAATTAATTGAAGTCATCCCTTTGAAATAATATTAATTTTTGGACAACTAGAATTAATTAAATTAATTAAATTACTTATCATAATTTTGGGGACATTACATCATAATAGTACAAAAATGCATGAAAAAGGCCAAAAGAGTGTGAGAATGGCCCAAAATGACCAACTAAGGGATATAAGGGCCAAGTAGGTTAAAAATAGGTTAAATTTGTTAAAAATGAATAAATTAAAACAATATTATGCTTGTTTTGGTTAAATTTTGAAAAGAATGTATTTTAATGAGACATGACATCGAGGATCTAATACATATTTTATTGTTTTATGGTTGTATGGGTGACCCAAATTTTGGAAGTTGGTGGACACGTCATGGATTTCAAACTTATTGGAGAACTTGCCCATTAAGGATATAGCTAGATTGATCTTATCTTAAGAGGCATAGTAGACATGTTAGGATAAGAATTAGTTTAGATTTGTTAGTCACGTTCTTAAGAGCCTAGGAATGATTGACTAACACCTTCAAGTTAGAGGTGGAGGGGGATACCCTAGAGGTGGGTATCACCTTGGATGATGTAGATGCCATCCTAGGATTACCCATAATAGATAAAGATATGGTCATAGGGGTACTAGATAGTGATGAGGAGAAGAGAGCCCTAACTATATGGGTGATAGGTTTGGAGACTATACACCCTAGATTGAGAGTGAAAATGTTTGATGTATATATGACATATATTTTAGATATTTAGATGATTTTCATATGATTTATGATAATGTGGGTGTTATTCCACAAGTCAGATGGCAAGGTACCACTATTTGTGATAGCCTTGAGCTAGATGATATTAGAGCAGAGGGTGTTATATGACATAAGATCTATAATTTGGGTATAGCTTATGAATGACATGAATGGAATGTTATCTAGAGGATATAATTTAGTGGGATTGATTATATTATTGATGGCATGGATATATGAGAGGTTCTCTATGCATCAATTAGTTGGCTTGCCCCATAAAATTGATGATAAGATACATCATGTTTAGAGATTGAGATAGGACCATGTAGTGTGGGACATGGCCGATGTGTTAGTGTTCCACATGCCAGTACTATAGATGGTGATATAAATTGATATTGTATGGTAGTCATATGGGTACATCACTATGATATGGCCTATTGGGAGATAGTGGCATACATAGTGGATGGGGCCACATTAGGTGGTATGTGTACCAAGATAGATGGGATTGCCTCACCTAGAGGAACTAATATTAGTGCCCATATTTTGGGCCTAGAATGTGAGATAAATATAAGGAAGAGGAGGATTATGACCACTAGTTATGATGATAAATATTTAACCACATTATTAAATATCATAGACTAGTCGATCATGATAGGTAGCATAGTGATTGGAGATGGATACAAATGTAGGAGTATAAGATGGACCACATTTAGAACCATAGTAAGAGAATAAATGACCACTTTAGACATGATGTTGATAGAGGTAGCAAGATCAGGATAGGGTAGAGACATTACAAATCTTAGATGACCCATTAGATGGGCTAGGTCAAAGTTAGGCTATAAAGAGACCACTTAGGTGTAGCCTAAGATGGGTATGAGTAGTGACTCTAGGGTTTATTTTTATGTAGAAACCTATAAATTAGTTATTTTCAAGATGAAATAATGAAGAGACCATGCTCAATGGGCACTTAGATGGTGAGATAGTAGTGGCTAACACACAGACAAGTAATAAAATATTATTAAATTTTGCTTTATTTTATTTGAGATAGAGTAAAGATAGATATATTTTGAGATATATTAGTGATCTAATATCTATATGTTTTGGATTTTATAGATGTGGTAGAGGATGAGGAGATCAAATGGGGGTCCCTAGTTAGGGGATAACTCTATGATATCCTAGATAAGGAATTGACATTGTATGACCTTGATACGCTAGAGGATCACAGTGTATCATCTGCCCTAGCTTAGGAAAGCTGGTTTACATTAGTTAGAGATGCTATGAGGTAGTTTAAAATGAATATAGAGGGGATGAAACCACTAACAAAGGTTATTATAGGAGAAGCATGGGCATGGTAGGCACTATATGAGGAGAGAGCTACACATCTAGCTATCAAAACATAGATGGGATAAGTACAATCCCAAGAAAGAGTGACACATGTATCAACCCTAACCCATATGACATAGGTATAAGAGTAGGAGAGAGTGACACATAGAAACCTTGCCCTAGTTGGCATAGTTGTAGGCCCAGGTGGCTCATCTATAGGGGTAGGTATTAGAACTAAGATCTAAGATAACCTCTTTAAAACAATCTATTCTATGGAGTAAGACTGAGGCATCTATGGGTAGCATGGATAGGCCATGATATGAGTAGGATGGGGCCCAGCCATAGAGCTATATATTTTTATATGGAATTATTAATGTATGAAAACTCATGATATATATATATATATGTTTCATTTTAGGATTTGGATTATTGATTATATGTGTTTACATTATGGGTGTGATTGTGGATGCTTGGATATATTTATTTATAACACATGTATTTAGATTTTTTTGTAGATGTTATGGGAAATATATGAGTTTTGGTTCTTTTTCTATCATTATGTATTACACATGCATGGTAAAAAAGAAATAGGCATAAAGGACTTGGTAAAATATAATCAATAAAAAATGTACTAAACACTATTTCAAGTTAGGAAATGTGTAATGACAAGAAAAATGACTAAGTATAAATAATTAAAGAGGTGGTAAACAAGAGAGTTAAACATTTGTTTTTAAACCAAGAGAAATATTGGGACCAAACTAAAACAAGTGAAATCACACTAAATCATGTTGGGATGTATGAAAGTAATGTAATAAATTGGAAATCATGTGAAAGGAAAAATGGTAGAAAAATAAATCAATTAAGTTATGAAATCATACTAAATCATGTTGGGAAGTATAAGACAAAAAAAATTGCCAAAATTTGGTCTTAAATTTATCACACTAATTCAATAAGGAAGTATAGAAAATTCAAGAAATGGTTGGATTCTTAGATGTAATAAGAAAATAAGAAGATAAAATTTAAAGATAAATTAAGTAAGCATAAAACATAATAAATCAAGCTAAGAATCATGTCAATGATGTGTAACATCATAATTGATCACATCTTTTATCATATCTGACACATGTAATTTTTTATTGTGACTTAGATAATTAGAAATTTTTGTGAGGAAGATTTGGCCCTATCTATGGTATTACACTAGAACTCATATAGGGAACATGAATGAGGTTTAATAAATGTGAAAAAATTGGTAATAAAGGATGCTGGTAATAATACTATGAAATGTGGTGATTTGTGAGCAAGGCCATGTCCTATCCATGGTCTTACAATGCAACACAAATGGAATTCCAATGGGAGTGATCAGTGAGCTAAATAATCTTTCTCAAGAGGAAATATGAGGAAAATAGGGAGTGAAAAAGGGAATGTAAAAATCATAACTTATGTATCTTATGAAAATAACTTAGGAGACAAAAGGCATATTAAGGACATAAGAAGACACTAAGTGACTAGTGATCATAAATGTACAAAGGAAACCTATTCTCTATAGACACAAAGCTTTGTAGTCAAATAATAATGCTAATAACATTAACTCATGATGTTATATTGTTAAAAAAAATTAAAATTGACTTACCTTCTCATGATGTGTTCCTCATTCTTTAGGACCCATTACAAAATCATTGATTTACTACAAAGATTGGGTACTTGTGTGAGAAATTAGGTAGAACTAAAAGATTTTTTTTTTCCTTTTCTAATTTATTGGCCTAACACACCCAAATATAACTTTACTCTATCATGAGGCCAAATATGGAGTTTGTGCTTTGACTAGAAGATGGATATGTGCTTTTAATCATGTATTTTAGTATGATTTGACTTTTAAGAATTTTGAATGTTTTTGTCTTTTATATCATTACCTTTTTGTTAAATGATTTAGATTTTGAATGTTTTTTTAAGGATGTTATGATTCCTCCTCCAAATGGACTTGGAATGACCAATCATAAGAGATAGAATGATACACATAAATGAGTTATAGGCTTAGGTTAAAGTAAGCTAAATGACCAAAGACAAGACTAACTAGAACACTTAGACTTAACAAGGAATCAACATGTGATATCAAGTCTCAACCATGTATATGTTTAGTTTGAAAAAGGGAATAAATGGAATAAAGGATATCCAAAGTAGACTAGTGAAAGGGTATTATATTGAGATTAATTTTTTTCTAGCTGGTAACATGTAAAGAGTAAATGAGTAAAGGTAACCATGTGTGTATAACCAAGTAATAATGATAAGTATCCATGAAAAATAAAGATGAAAAAATAAACAATCATGAATAGATAACAAGGGAGTTTTTAAGAAATAAACTCAAGAAGAAAAAGAAGTTAATGATAAATAAGATATCCATAATCAAACATAAATGACACTATAAGAAATATAAAGTGTGAAATGAAAGTGACCATGTAGGATAAATAATAATTTGACACAATTTAAAATGATATAAAACAATAGATAAATATAAGATCGGAGCACATGTCCAATCCAAATGAAAATGTAAAGAACACCATGCATGTGTTCATTAATACTGATAGATTTACCACACTATCTAGAAGATATGATAGATATTTGTGAAGTTGGATGTGAACTAAAACTAATGTCTCATCTATATTCAATGAAAATTTGGAAAATACTTCACATCTAATCTCCTCAATAGAAAAGGTAGGAATGTTGGATGGATCATGCTAATGAGGGCTATTAGGAAAAGTATGCTTAAAATAACTGATGGGAGTGGACTTTATAGGAGATGAAATAATCATTAGTAGGAAAAGATCCACAATTGAGGTACTCATAGGTGGAGAAGGATCCATAGGTGAGGAAAGGTCGATGGGTGAAGGATTCATGATTGGAGAAATAAGTGGTCAAAAAGGGACCATAAGAGGGGATGAAACCATAAGGGGTAGAACCATAAGAGAAGAAGGGGGAGCCTTCTTATGAGTATGACCTATGGAATAAAAATATAAGGGGTGGGAATAGCTATAAGGTTATCTTTAAGGTGTTACTAAAAGATGTAGCAATGATCAGTGCGATGGATGCCACATTAGTTCCAAAGATAATATACCGCTCGATACATATGCATATACTCAAGTAGAAATTTTGTGAGAGGTATGTCCTTGTATAAAAGCTAAGAGGTAGAAGTATGTAAAGTATCAATATATTGTTTCAGATTATGACAATTTATGGATGAATGATTATTTGTGTTGTGGAAGCAACATAAACACCTATGAGTAGGCTTAGTAGAAGTACTCACATGAGGAGGTATAATAGGAATGAAAGGAGCTTAGTAAGGATCATCAAATGATTTAGTGGTCAATATAACATCTAAGGTAAAGTAATAAAACCATCACCAATGGAAGGTGGTACTCATGAAGGGACTAGACTAGGCTCAATGGAAGGAGTAATTGGATATGAAGTAGGGAGAGACTTAAGTAAAGCATGAGCAAGAACAAGCTCAACTATAGTGGGAGAATAAATAGGCTTAACTATAGTGGGCTAAACTGAGGGATGGGTGGGGTATAGAGAAGTCCAAATAAGGGTCGGATGCATGTCAAAGATAAGCAGGCTATAGGGGTTAGAGTACCTAGTAAAGCAGTAAGGCTTAGTCATAGCACAATCTATGAACATACTCTTATGAGGTTCCTCATAAGATATAGGTATTGGCACCATCTTGACTTTATGATAAAGAGAAAAAATACTAAAATTAGGAAATATAAATGATGGAATATAGGAAAATACATAAAAATACTAAATAAAAGAAGATAAATAATAGATAATCTCAACATCATGGGCCTAAACAAGACCAACTAATAATGGATCATCTAAGGAATAACCATCATCATTTTCAAGTGTATGAAGATAAATGATGCATGTAGGGATAACATTATCATCCAATGAAGTTTGATGAATATAATGTTGAGTCTTAGTCAAGACAATGGGAATATAATCATAAAGAGGTTGGCAAGAATGAGTCTAAAAAAAACCAAGAAGTTGAGAGATGAGATGAGGTGAGAGATCAAAATTTTTAAATTTTAGGTTGATCTGATTATGCTCATCATCATCATAATCTAAGAATTTAGGATGAATATTCCCAATGAGTTTAGTATGACTATTGTATCCTTGAATGGAATTGATGGGAAAGTTGAATCATTGAGACTCATGGAATGGAACATTGGGAAAAGGTTCAAGAGTATGAATCTTGAAGACACCATGGTCTTAGATTTTTTCAAAATTTCAAGGGTTGGTGTCACCCTAAATCACATAGATGGCTCTATTGTGAGGGAATTTAATGCATTGGTAGGTGGAAGAATCAAGATCTCTCATACGGTGAGTCCAAATCCTAGCAAGAAAGATGTCATAATATAGAATAAAGTTAAATATCATCACCTTCACATGAATGGTGATAGGTAGGATAGTAATGGAAATCCACACACAACCTAAATTAAGCATTTACCTTTGATCAAGTCCTTTACATGTGCTACATGTGGACTTGAGATTGTATTCAAAATATCTAAGGGTTTTCAAAAAATTGAGAGAGGTAACATAGGTGCCAAAACCCTCATCAATAAAGTCATGCTTGACTTGGATATCACCAATTTGGACACTAATGAATAGAGGAGGGTCATCTGCATGAAGAAAAATCTCATCAAGAATCATAAAACTGATAGGAAATTTTAAGGAAAGAGAAGTTTCCTTTATTTTGTTAACATGTTTGGGCATCTCTTCACATTGTTTTAATATGGTATTTTCATATCTAGATAAGGTTTCTTTGCATCCTACTAGGGGAGGATGAGGGACGTTAATTTAAAACAAGAGCTACATAAGATGGTTATGATGACATTGAGAGGTCCTCATATACTAAAGAAATAGTGATTTCCGTGATGGGATCCCACTCATCATAACCCATAAGAATGTTGTTATAAATAGGTATATAACATTAAAGGAAGTCCTTGGAAGGAGGAGCCAAGTGCATTATAATTTTTTTTTATGAGAAGGAGAATTTTTATAACAAGTTTGTAAATTATGTTACAAAGATCAAGTAGTTGGTTTAGATTGGTTTGGAGAATTAGTTGGAGAAGTGTTGATAGATTATTTATTTTCATTAGTGTTAGGTAAGGAATATGGAGGAATGGTAGAAATAGAATGGGAAGTGTTATCCAAAGGAGGAGTTGGAATTGGTTAGTCAAAGGTTATAAAGTCATCTTTCCCTAACTCATTTACGTGATTTAGTTAATAATCTTGGATATCATAAAATGTGAAAGATAATGGAGTGGTGTAGATAGGTTAAGGGTCAATGAAAGTAGCCACCCTTCACATATTAGTCATATTAACCACATTCTTTTCAAGATTTAGGTGAACAAGATTTTTAATATTATTGGTGGAAGTGGTGGGATTGTCTTGGTTAGGTTGGTGATTAGGAGAGGGTCTTTTTAGATAGCAAAATGAGCATTACCTTGACTCAAGGATTGAGATTTAATATGTGTTTCAAAAGCCTTAAAATCAATTTCAAAGCTTGTTGATGCTTTCCAAAGATTTAAACATGATCAAAATTATGACCAAGGAGAAAATACATAGATAAATCATAAAATTTTATACATGTCTCGTTATAATGACCCCAACTTACATGAAACAAACAAAACTTGTTGGGATCATACCAAGATTTCATAAGATGAGTGGGATCAAGGTCTTATGGCAGAGGATTAGGTAGACATTTTAGTATTTCATCTGAGGATAGGGGTTTTTGAATATTTATGGTATTAGGTTAATATAAATGAGGATTTGTGAACTTTTGAGAAGGGGGAGCTAGTTTTGAAGATTGATTAGGAATGACAATTTGAATAGTGTGAATTATATCATAAGAGTCTATGATACCATCATTGGTAGCATTATGCTTTTTATTTTTAAGCAGGATACATAGACCCATAAAATTTTGGGGTGTCTCTAATTTATGCATATGAAATATTGGCATTTTTCTTGGTCAATAGACTCCTCCAAGGTATGTGGAGAGAGAGTGTGGACCCAATATTGAAAATTCAGAAAAAGAGCATTGATAAAGAGATGGAAAAGATTATATTCAACCATGTTGTGTTCACATTTGTTAGATAATATTTTAAACCTTTTAACAAAAGCTTGGGAAATTTTGTTTTCAAGTTGCCTAAATTTTTTAAATTAAGCCAAAGTATTCTTGGGAAGATCACTAGTTTGGAACTCATCAACTAAAGTATTCACTAAATCTTCCAAACTAGTAATAGAATGAGTTTTAAGTTGGTTATACCAATATAAAACATCACATATGAGGGTTTTGGCTAGGATAATGGTCCTAGAAAAGGTGTTCAATTTAACCCAATCCTAGCTTTGTTTCTTGATGAAGGGTAGGATCAGTTGATCCATTATAGGAAATGGTAAGAGTGATACCACCTATACCAATATTAGCAATTTGATTAGTAAGAGGTTCATTTTGAGGATGCTTAATGGTTTTATTAACCAAAATATGTTGAGGGATGAGATTTCATTGGGAATATGAAAGAGGAGGTGGGGTAAAATATTGATTATGCATGCCCCAAGACATTGGTTAAGGATGCGTTTGAAGATGGAAAAAGTGATTTTGCATTATCATCATTTGATTTGTATTATGAGCTTGAAAATTATTCATTTGATTAAGTGTTTATAATAATAATTATTGGGTTTGATTGGCATTATTAGAATTATTTGAAGTATTAGATTTGATATTAGTGACTTGGGTAACACTATTGGTGTTTGAAGGAGCTTGAGAGTAACTGTTAGAATGTGAGGCACTAGTGGCAAAATTTGCTTGTGTGGAAAAATATGGACTAATGAAGTGATGAAAAGAGGAAGCATTATAAGCATGATCACCTTGGGTAGAAAATTATGCACTTGTGAAAGAGTTGAAGAGAGTGGGTCTTGGGAGAGGCCCACTAGATGTAGAATGTGCCATGTTAGTAGATATACTAGGCATGGAGATAGAATAAGTTAAATAAGAAGAGTTCATAGTATGAGAAGGGATCATAATAAAAGGAAGAGGTTAAAAATTATTATTAGAATATTGTTAAATTATCAGAATATAATTTTAGATATGATAGGAAGTTGGTTGTGAGTAAGGAACTAGAAAGTAATCTAATGATAGTTTCAAGATGTTTAGGCTAAAAGGGATCTATATTGGCAGTGGTACTAGCTTTGTATTGGGGCCTACCCCCTCACTTCACACACCACAAAGATAAGGTTATCGAGTGATTAGAAAAAATAAACCATTAACCACATGTTTGTACTTGGCCAAAAATCCAAGTTGACTTCCCCCTTGGTGATAAAATATAAGTAGGTAGGCCTTAGGTAGATAATTATTAAAATGCATTTTAAGATTTTATGATTTGGTAGTGTGTTCATAAAAGAGAAAATAGTGAAACTAAATGGTATATTTAAAACCATATAATTGTACTATGTGATTTATTCTAAGCATGGAAATAATAAGAAATGAATGTGTGAGCTAATTACTATCATATAAGGGTTAATTCCAAATTTAAAACATAGTACAATATCATGTAAATTGATAGTGTATGTAGAGAATATATAACTAGGTCAATAGTGTCACCTTTGTACTATGAAATCAAAGGTCTAAAAATTAACTACATCAATAGGGTCGACCTAGGTTTCTAGATAGAATACAAAATATAAAACTACATCAATAGGGTTGACCTAGTTGACTCTATAGGGGTAGTTGTTTAAGATTGAAAACTATGAAAAACATAACTATAAAAAAATCTATTAATGAAAAAGAAGGTTAGAAAATAATCTTTATGGGTTGGAAGCTGTTGATAAGTGAGATTGCTATTAAAAAACCTTGATTTAATACTTTTAAATCTTGCTAACTATGTCGACTAGGTTGACATATATTTTTAGATCCTATTATTGATATGCTAAAAATGTACATGCTCACTTAGGTTCATAGAGTAGCCTAAAATGAATTTTTAAAAGTCTAAAAAACTTGTAGTATGTTGATTGGGTCAACATAGTAGCCTGTACCTGAAAAAGAACCTGCATAAATAGAATAGAGTTGTATGGATGCAATTGTGTGTTAAACCTATTCACAAAAGTTAGTACCATGCCAATATAGTCAACCTATACATCACAAATATATTATAATAAAAATGATAAAATAATTAAATGAGTGAAATAAAAACTTGCAAGGGTTAGGTTCACATCAAGTTCACCAAACTGTATGTAATTAGAAATGAATCATGTTTATAAATCAATTCTAACTCAGAGAAGATAGATCATACCATACAATTTTGTTTGGGGACACAATTGTTAAGTGGGAACATGACCAATATGGGGATCTATTACACATGATTTAGGGATCTCTTAACACAATACACCATGATAGGTAAGAGTCCAAATACTCTAGTCAATCATAATCATGCAGTAACCCTAAGTGGGTCTTATGTTTGGATATCTCAGTAAACTATTTTAGTCAAATCAAAAACACATTTCATACATAATTTAACTCTAACAGCTTCATGCACCTCTGATATTGAATGAAATAACCAAAATTCATTTTGGAATTTATATGGATATATAAAATATCTACAAACCATTATTGATAAATTCTCTCATAGTTAATGGATTTGTATATTAATGGAATCTCTCTATACAAGTTGTGTTTAAATAGGACCATTATTTTATACAATCAAATGAATTATTATTAAATGTCTAAGTTAAACAAAACACATAAAAAACTAACCTATCATCGTATCTTTTTTTCAAATTATAGTGAATTGTAGTCTAAATAAACTAAAAACTAATTCAAACAAAGATACCATGTCAAATGAATTAAATAAATATTCAATACATGTAAATATAAAAATGAGTAAAGGATGGGAATGCATGACATTGTAAATATTGTAAGAAATCAATGTTCATCTTCATAATTTAATTCAAGAACTCGATTCAATTTTAATATATTGATTTTTACTAGGTGATATATCTAACATCATTTTATATTCATAAATGTATGTAAGGTATTCATTAAAAAATTAACATTAATGAAATACAACAATGAAACTAAACATAATTTAGCTTAATATGTGTTGTCTTTTTATTTTGATAAATGGTAAAATGGGGTATTTTAATAGGGACATAACCCTAAAACATATTAAAATATAAAAAATGATGGGTGACTATGAAGGTTGAACATAATATATGCCAACAAAGAAACACATAATACAGCCAGGATAAAATTCATCATAAAATAAAATGAGGACATACAATAATCAAACCCATATAAAAAATATAAAAAAAAAACCTCCTCTAAACCAACCAAATCAAATGGTCATACTATCCATGTCTAAGTCATCTTCCACCCATGTTTTGTAGGCTTGAGGAGGTCAAGTGCATCTAATTTTTGGCTCTTAAATTTTTGGATTAAGCTATTTATTACTCATACCTTCTTACATAGATCCCAACAACTCAATGTTTTTATTTATCAGATAATATTGGAAAGGGTCCAAGTCATTAACATAATTATATATGGATCTTGTAATTAAATTATTAATTTTTTTATATTGATTTTGATATGGTCAAGCTCAAATTATAGACTATCCAATCTACATTTAGAGATAACAACCTCCTGACTTAACTCAGCAACATTCCTCTTCAATTCAGTAATTTTTTCACTAGGAAGAGACTTTATGGTTGTCAATATCATTTGTTTATGGCCCTTAACACCTTTCTCTTTACTTATGAATTCCAAGTCTTGGAGAACCCAAATAAGCATAGCATTAATTTGAAGGATCTCATCTTCCTATATAATATCCACTTTGGACTTAAAGTATTTCCCTTCAAGGATATTGTGTGGAAATGAGGTAAGACTAATTTTATAAAAAATGCAATAACCTTAGTATAAGGATCATGTAATAGCCCTTGATCCAAATTCTCTATGGATTCATTCCATCCATTCCCAATTTCATTCCCTCTAGATCAAACATTAGTTTGAACTCCTTTTCATTTAAAATATCTAAAATGGTACCCTCAACATCTCATTGAATATTAATAATTCCCCTTCCCTTGATTCTAAATACTCTAAGCCTTTGGTGAGCTCCATTCTTACCTTTTCATTTGAAAACAAGTTTAATTTCTATGGATATGCAATGTTTTTTATAGAATTGGGAGGAATGATTATTTTAATGACCTTAGATTTTAGCCTCATTTCATCCTTAGTCATACCAGGTCCATCTTGATTCTTAGACTCTTCATTTTCACCATACATCACCAACATAGTCTAAAATAGATAAATAGATGGGAGGGCACCTTGGAACAAGAGTAAGATTAACCCCTAATGAAGTGGTTGATCCCCCTTTCTAATTTGAATGCCCATAATAGATATTTATAATAAAATTATCATAAAAATGGAATCCTCATAGTAATATCATTCTTAAAGTGGCTAATAATTTTTAAATGATAAGAGTAGAGCCTATATAATTTACCTTCTAACATAATATATCAGAAATATATGCAAACTAACATCCTCCCAATGCCATGGGAAATAGTTTATTATAATTCCATCACAATCATGGAAATTATCCAAAACAAAATATTCCCATAAAAATTATTTATCTCAAACTTATACTCTCTTACCCTTTAAATATGTTATAACTTTATCCATCCCTATAATTGAAGAAGTGTACTCCTTAAACACCTTCACTTTTACACCTCTTAGAGAAACTATCCTTCCTTTCCAATATTTTGAAATTTTTATTAAGAGATCCATGTCATAACCACTCACTCTTTCCATGAAATTTAACATACCCCATTTCCATAAAATATTCCATGAATCAAGGTTATTTCTAGCAGCCTTGTAGGAAGACGATTCAGTTCTAGATTTTTCACCTCTGATTCTAGCTAAAAAATTTATCATCAACATAATTGATCTTATAAGATAAAATATGAGAGTAATATAATTACCTTCCTTGGAATTAAAAATTATCAAACCAAATTTATTTCTTCTCTTTGCAATCAAAAGCTTCATACAGGTGGAAAAGAGAATACTAATGCCATTAATGTTGGTTAATCTTGTATTTGTTGTATTAGATATAATATGTTTTGGAGTGATGATGATATCATAATTAAAATTAAGTGTAATCACTTGATGAAGCATAATATAGTATTTCATGATTACTCCTTTATTGAGATTAAAAGTGGTGATGAGATCAATCATGAAAGTGATTCTAAGGATAAAACCCATTACATCCCAATGATAGAATCATTATTAATAAGAATATTAATATAAGTTAGGATATCATTGAGATTATCCCACTTATATCTCACAATATTTAAGGATAACAACAATTGTTAAACCAATATGTAACAGAGTTCCTTTCCCTATAGGTTTGGAGAAAAGAGATCTCATAAAAATGGTTTAGTGAGGCTTGAATGTCATTGATAGTATTCATAGTAGATAAATTAGAGTTGTAAGAATTTATTTTACTATTAAAAATATTCAAGGATACCCCCTAAAGATACTATATCCCGTGTCATTATCCAACTGAATACCTTATAACATGGTCTCCTACTTCTTAAAATGGTTGACTTTCCTACTAATATGTTTAATAAAAGTATCTATAAATATCCCTTGACTATCTTTAAGCATCCATGTATCTTTGGTTGGACCTTTGTTACCTTCCACAACCCCATAATAATTATTAATTTTAGTCCAATGAGGATGGAATGGAATCCACTTGAATGCTTTCCTATCCACCTTATGTTGAACATTATATTCAATTCCATTTTACACATAGTTAATAGTTAAACTAGGAAGGATATTAACCTTAAATATTTATTAGAATCTATGTAATTATTATCATAATTGAAATTTGATATTGTGAATTTGATTTTTAGTTCCATTTTCAACTATATTTCAATTAATTTAATTTTGTATTCCTTGTCTTGTATTTTTTTTCTTTGAGGTGTTGCAAACACATTGCAACTCATGGTTTGAAAAATATTCTAATATATAACACTTTCTCACTATTTTAAGTTCCCAATTATCTTAAACTATTTACACTCTAGACACTCTTTCACAATCAAATATTTCTTCATAGTCAATGACTTTATTAAACATAAAATAACATTGTAATCATTTCACAAACTAACTTTATAAACCCTTCATAATTCAAGTTTGTGAATTTTTATCTCTTTTAACCTTTTATGCTTTCATAATTCTCATATTTTTTAGTCTTATAACCTATATATGCTCAAATTATTATAATTTTTTAAAACAATAAGGTGAAGACATTTAGAATTATCACACTCCTTTACAATTTAAATTTCTTTTGACATGGTTGAACATGGTGGATATATAAGGGCTAGGAAAAAAAACGTAAAGCAATAAAAAATCTCCATGTTTGAGAGTATAGTGAAATATGATAACTACACCATTTTCATTCACAAAAGGAATTATTTTTAATGTAGATTGATACACTATCTGGTAGTTATAAGCCTTCAAATAATGAAAATTATATGGATGTAAATTAAATTATTAAGTATCATTTCACCCATGGAAAGTATTCTACTACCTGCTATAATTTTATTTCTAATCTATTAATCGAAAGCTATAAATAGATAATAAAACATCCCAATTCCTGTAATAATACAAAATATAAAGATACATATGAGGAAATTTTCTCAAATGATAAGGTTGACTTTCATGGCCAAGTTTGTTGAAGATAAAACACATAATTATCCCATAATTGAATATTATTACTTTTTAAGACACTAGTGTAACCCAAAATTAGACTAGATTAATTATAATTCTATAAATTTTTAATGACACCAAGATTGAGATATATATTTTTTAGGATGGTCAGATTGTTTCCTATGTAGATTTCAATGCACAACTAGATCAACTATTTATACAATATAGTCAAGGTATAAATGTTGAACTAAATGAGGAAGGTAGTAACAAGTTTTTATATAACTTATGTCATATTATGTGAATTATAAAATTTTGAATGGGTATATTCTTCATGATAAATCATAGGATTAAACACAAGGTATAAATTAACATCACATTCCCACTCTAAGACCTAATTCTTAGGCTTCATGGACCTAGTGAAAAAAGGATGAGTTATTTGGTTGTCTTTACTCTATGTTAAATGTTTTAATATATTTATAATTCACATTAAAGTTTTTTAAATTAATAATAATGAAAATAGTATTAGTATTTTATCATTAAATTAGAGTGTGTATCCATAAACTCTTAAATCTAATTCATAAGATGGACCTAGAGAAAAAAGTATGAGTTGCTTATTGTCACTCTATGTTAAATGGTTCAACATATTATTAATATGCAATATTTTATAATAATAATAATAATAATAATAATAATAATAATAATAATAATAATAATAATAATAATAATAATAATAGGATTATTAGTTTCAAATTTACAATGGTTGGCCTTCCACTCTCAAAAATAATTCTCACTATGGACCTATAGAAAAAAGGAAGAGTTATCTGATTGTTGTTATTCTATCCTAAATGGTTTTAAATATTATTAACATGTAAATATTTTCAAATAATAATAATGCAAATATAATTATTAGTTTCTCATTTTGATTGGGTGGTTTCCTAATCTAAGAGATAAATTATTCTTAGGACCGACTTGGATAAAAAAATATGAGTTACCTACTCATTATTACTGAATCTATGTAATGTTTCAACATAACATGTAAATATCATCAAATAATAAAGGTGAAAGTAGGATTATCAGTTTATCATTTATAGTGGATGGACTCTAACTCTAAGAGCTAATTATTAGGATGGACTTGGTGAAAAAAATATGACTTGCCTATCTACTTCTACTCTATGTAATTTTTCAACATAATATGTAAATATTTTAAAATAATAATATTCAAAATAAGATTATTAGTTTCACTTTTAGGGTGGGTGTCTACCCCATCTAATAAGTAATTATTGAGATGAATTAATTTTTGATAGAGATAAAAATTATGATTATATCTAACATAAATATATAATGAATGTGTTCTTATAATGAGTGATAATCATCCACATGGAGAGATGTGATTGTTTTACATCATTTCAAGAGTTTAAACTTTTCCTAGTTTGTATAAAATTATGATGTTGTGAAATCAAGACATGTGGTAAGATCTAGCTAGCTCGCATACTTATAGTGACTATTCCAAATTTAACCTTACTAGAGACTAAAAAAGTGTGAAGTAGAAAAGGTGAAATGCATGGTATCATTTTTATGATAACCATCAAGCCCCATACAATTCAAAATATATGTATATTTTTTGAGGTGGTGATATTAGATATTGGCATTTTACCAATTTATAGATAAACTTGATGTCATGAAATCATGAAATGTGGAAAGATGTAATTATTAGTGGTTGATATTTTATATAATATTTTTCATATATGAATACAATAAACATTAAATATCTAATTAATATAACATATTTAGTTTACATAGTCTTCTCTTTAAAGATACATTAAATTTTAATTATTAAAAATAATCTAATATTTAAATTATACATGAATATGGGAGAATTTAGTGACATAAGATGGGAAATTTTTAACTCAAGGGTTGGATGGTAATCCATAGAGGGAAAAGATCAGCAAGGTAATGGTGAAGATGATACTTTTGACTGGGTCTTGGGTGACATGGCTGAGGATGGTGTGTTTTGGTTATTTGAGAATGTATGATTACTTCTTTTTTATTGCTCTAATCTTATGTGAAAGATCTATTTTGAGGGAAGTTTTTTTTCTTTTATTTCCCTTTCTTAGAATCTATTATCTATAATGATAGGTGCTTATGAACTTTTCTCATTTGTGAAGGAAAGGTTTTGGGATATTTAGGGTAAGTTTTAATCCCCCTCTGGATTTATGAATGCCTCTTTTAGTATACCTCTAAAGCCTAGTTTGGATTCACACTATATATGCAAGAAAAAAACTAAGATTTAAATATATTTATGCTATGTGGGTGGGCTCGGGAGTATCATAATGACGACCATGAGGGGTGGTCAGTCCAATAATGGTGGAAGACCCAAAAGGCTTAGATCTTGGCTCAGTCTGATCTATTATCCAAGTTTTATCTATATAATTATCACCCCTAGGAAGTTTTTTCAATCCTTATTAACTAAATTATATCATGTAATCACTCCTAGGATATGGGTGGCCTAATAAGTGAAGTAAATATCTAGGTTGAGATAGCTCCCTTGATGATTCACCTAAAACTAAAACTAACTTACGACACTTGTAATGAAAAAGGATAGAAAAGAGATAAAATAATAATAAAACATGAAGGTGATTCAAAGGGAGATTTAAAAACAACTTTTAATGGCCTTTTATTTTATAAGGCTTAAGCTACTATACATCTCAAATCATTGTTTAGGATGGTTTGACAATTCTAGAAGGTATCCAAGACAACCAATTATGGTTTCAAGTGCCCTTTATTATCCTTGATCAACACACAAAATTTAAAATTCAAATTCTAAATGGAAGTATTGCATTTCCAAGATCCTTCTCTCTCTTAAACTTCCCTCTAGTAGCCCACTAAGACACTTTACTTGATGTTTTATCAAATATATATGTTTAAATATACAAAAAATACCATAATATACAACTATTAATGTTTTAAAACTCTCTAAAAATTTTTAGGATCCAAATCACTAATTAAGTTCACTAACTCAAACTTTCACTTTATCAATTAGGCTTCTAATTAGGTCTCTTAACCTTTTAACGAGTTTTTTATATTATAGGATCCACACATTCAAATAATATAAGAATGTTTTTGTTTTGCCTTTAGTAACTAAAACCAAACTCCCATGATAAATTATAAGGTTTGGTTTGACTCCCAAGTACCCAAACCATGAAATGGTCTTAACCCTTCACTAAGTTTTTGACACAAGCCAAGATAGAGTAAATGAAGGTTTTTAATTAAAAAATGAGTTTAAATTTCTCGTTTTAATTTTAAATAGTTTTTGAAATATTTATAAAAACTCAATAATATAAAAAAACACTCTTTATTTGAAAAAAAAAGATTCAAAAACTATCAAGACTCACCTGTGCACAAAATTGAATATTGTGATAAATATTGAATCTTTGTTATTATTTTAAGTCTTAAAATAAATTTTATAACTACTATACGTTTTAAATTCCTTCAAAAATACAATAAAATTCCCTAAATAATGCAAATTTTGCCTTCTTGACTTCTAACTAGTTGTAAATAAAAAAAATATGGAAACTAAGCTCTTTCTCTATATTGACTAAGGAAGATTAAAATGTTATTAATGTATTGAGAGATAAAATATTTTTTTTTAATCACACTCATAAATATTTAATTTAAAAATAAGCACCTTGCAAAAGCTACTCTTTTGTATTGTAATTCTTGATTGTTACAAATATACACAAAATTATGTGTTGTGAACAATATGCAAGGAAAAACTAAATCTTTTATTTATTTTACTAAAACATAAATTTATCCACCACTCATCCATTAAAAAATAATTTCTCCTAAAAATCATAAAAAAATTATATCACCTAAAAATCCTCTAACTACTTATTTTTCCTCGTACATGGATCATTTCATGAGAAACTAGTTTTCATGTCTTTTACAATATTAGAACATAGGAGACATATATACAAAGGTGTTCACCCATCAGAATATATTATAATACCTCAAAAACACCTTTGATAACCATGAATTAAAATTATATCCTAATTAAAATCCAACTAAATAACTCAAAATCAAGGGAAAGCCTTCAAATATTAGAATTTAGTTTTTGGTAGGAAAGTGTCAAATTCAAATTATATGATATCCAACCTCATAAAAACACATAAATTATCACAATGAAAAATTTGAAACATATATTACCCATATAAATAAATAATAGAAAAAAAATTATTAGAACAAGTTAAAAATGAAACTAGGAGTGATGTTCTTGCATCATACTCCTAAGGCACAGAAAAATAGAATAGTTTTATGAACTATTTTTTATGAGGTATGTAAGAGTATTCCCATTCTTCTTGATATCTTATTCTATAATAGAAGTGTTATATTCATGAGTATGGTGTTTCCACTTTATTATATACTGAAAATACTCTTTTCTTAATTTATTGGCAATCTTATTATCCAATATGATCTCTATCTCATCCTTATTGTCAACTGACTTGCCCATTATTGGATTTATGTACCTTATCCTCATATTGTTTCCTCACTTCCATCACCTTATATATATATATATATATATATATATATATATATATATATATATATATATATATATATATATATATATATATATACATATATATATATATATATATACATATATATATATATATATACATACATATATATATATATACATACATATATATATACATACATATATATATATACATATATATATATATATACACACACATATACATATACATACATATGTATATGTATATGTATATATATATATATATATATATAACATTTAAAGTGGGAGAGATGTAAACTCCACTAGGCAACTAAATCTCATAAGCATTGTTAGAAAACTTATTTATAACTTTACAAGGACCTACCTTTTTCATCTTGAGTCTATTATACTCGCCCTTTATAAACCTCTTCTTCCTCAAGTGACCCAAAAAAATGTCTTCAATTTGAAAAATAAATTATCTTCTCTTCAAATCTACCTATTTCCTAAAGTTATCCACACTTGTCTCTAACAACCTTTTCACTTGTTCATGTACTTCTTTCATAGCCACAATAAACTCCTCTACTTCAACACTTACTTTATCTATTTTTCCCAAGCTCTAAATTCAAAAAACCTTATTGGTTTCATACCATATATCACCTAAAATGGACTCATTCCAATACTTATATTATAGGAGTCATTTTATGTAAACTCTACCTATGGTAGTACCAAATCCCATTTCTTGGGATAATGTTTTGATAGACACAAAAAAGTTTCCTAGGTTCCTATTATCCACCTTAGTTTTTCCATCTATCTGATGGGGCTATGGTGAACTAAAAATTATAATTATTCCAAGATTTTTCCATAATTTCCTCCAAATGTTAGCTAAAAATTTTGTGTCTGTATCAGATATAATTCTTAGTGGGATTCCATGTAGCTGAACAACCTCCTTAAAGAACACATTTTCTTTGTTTTTAGCATCATTGGTAGTTTTTCAAGGTATAAAGTGTGACATCTTGGATAACTCTTGCACCACTACAAATATAGATTCATAGCCTCTTTGATTTATTATTATTCCTATGAAAAAATTCATACTAATAGATTACCATGGTCTACTTGGGATAGTAAATGATGATACAAACATGAAATTATTCTTTTACCCTTAGTAGTTTGATAAACCATACATCTTTCTACATACCTTCTTACCTCATCTTGCATTCTAGGATAAAATTAATTCCTGGTGAGTTGTTCTAATGTCTTGTCAAGTACAAAGTGTCCTACCATGATCCCATAATGCTTCTCTTTGATTAATTTATCCCTCATTGAACTCATTGGAAAACATAATTATATCCCTTTGAACAATAATCCATCTTATATCATGTAATCCAACCTTGGTTTTTTATTCAAGGTAGTTGGATGTTTAAAAGCCTTATAGGCCTCTTGAAAATCTTCATCACTCTCATATAAATCCTTAAGATATTTAATACCTACACTCTTAAGATAAACATCATTGACTAGAAATGCCATCCTACTCAAAGCATATGCCACTTTATTACTTTGGTATTTCTTATGTTTGATAGTAAAGGTGAAATTATAAAAATATTCTATCCATTTCATATGCCTATGATTAAGCTTGGGATGACTAGTGATTAATTATAGAGCATGGTTAATTTTGAATGCAAAAAACTCTTTAGGCATTAGCTAATGGATTTGTTTCCTCAAGGCCTACACCATTGCATAAAATTCTAAATTATAAGATGAGTACTTATTTCTATAAACATTTAGTTTTTAACTAAAATAGGGTATAAGCTTGTCCTTTTAGCTTAAAATTAATCCAATGGCTAATCTACTTGCATCACTAATTCCACTAAAATTCCAAAAAAAATCCTCTAAAATCTTGCAAGGTCATGAAAAATTCTTAACTCTACAATTGAGTTGGGAGTTAGCAACTCCATTATTGATTTCACTTTATCCCTATCCATTTTTAACACTCCTTGAGATATCACAAATCCATGGTATAGAAATTATGTCTTCATGAATAAACATTTATTAGTAACTTCTCCTCCTATAATATTATCATAACCAAATACAAATGATGGAGATTTTATTCTTTACTATGACTATAAATTAAAACATCATCCAAATAAGATACAAAAAGCTTACCTGTGAAGGGATTAAGTACTTCATTAATGAACCTCATGAGTGTAATAGGTGAATTAGTGAGGCCAAATGGTATGACAATACATTCATACATCCTTTATTTAGTCTTGAAGGTTGTTTTCCATTCATCTCCATGCTTGATTATGATTTGATAATATCCAATTTTTAGTTCAATCTTGGACAGATAGTTTGACCCACTCAAATAATCCATCAAGTCTTCAATCCTTAGTAGAGGAAACCTATACATTATATTAATTTTGTTAATGGTCCTGGAGTTTTTACACATTCTCCACTATCCTTATTTCTTGGGCACTAACACTATTGGCACTTCACATGGGCTAAGGCTCTCTTTAAATATCCCCTTGTCCAAAAGTTCTTGAACTTAATTTTTAATCTCAATATTTTCTTGTGGTGGCATATTATATGTAGCCTTATTAGGAAAGCTTGCTCCTAGAATTAAGTCAATAAGATGACCGATTATCTTCATGGGTGGAAGCTCACTAGGTTGTTCATCTACTATGATATCATCATAGTCTTTTTGGACATCTTGGACCTCTTAAGGAAACTCATTCACCTTGATTTTTTTATGACCATTTTAGGATTGATTACCATTGAAAAACTAGTTTTTTTTATTTCATTGTATTCACAAACTCATTTTCATTTACTTGCATCGCAATTGAACCAATTTTTTGTTTTTTATCTTATTATTTCATAGGCATAAACTTATAACTTATGTCATCCTTATCCAGGGTGTAAACATTTCTCCTTCCATCATTTATTATTTCTCAATAATATTTCCAAGGCCTCCCAAGTATCATATGGCATACATCCATTGGTATACTATCATAGAGAACTTTATATTTATAAATTTCAATTTGAAATTCCACCCAACATTGCTCATTGACCAATACTTGATACCCTTTATGTATCCATGAAATGTAGTAGGGAGTTGGATGTAGTATTCATTTTAATATTAGTTTATCAACCATATCAATTAAAACTAGGTTATCTATGCTACTTGATTCAATGACCTTTATAACACTTACCTTGACACTTGCACGAGGTATTTAAAAGTGTATTCCTTTTTGTTTTATCTTTTTTTTTGGTGTCTTTATCATCACTCTCCTCATAATTAGGGATTCACCTACCTCTAGATCTTTTACATCAGATAGAGAGCCAACACTCTCTTATTTTTTTTCTTGAACAACTTGATTTCTATTTTTAGTCCTATAGCTTCCTACTTGTTGATCATATGGACAATCCCAAAATATAAGTCTACAAAATTTATTACTTTTGAATCACTTACCTATGAAACCATTAGGTCCTCTTCTTATTGATGTATATCCACCTCTAAAATATGGCCTCCTACCTCTAAATCCACCTCTAGGATTATAAGATGATTTTTTTGAAGTGATAGATTCTCCATAGCTCCTTTGTGAGGAACATATAACTCATTATTGAGCCTTTCCTCTGTATCATCTACATTTTCCTCTATTCTATTGTTTTTTTCTTGTACTAATCTTTATTTTATGTTTTAATGCATATTGGTAACACTCTTCAAGTGTTCTAAGACTCATAAAATTGAGTTCATCCAGTAGAATATATCTCAACCCATTGACATACCTATCTATCTTATCCATATCCTCATCCACATGACCTGAATTAATGGTCAAATTATAAAACTCCTTGGCATATTCCTTAATAGTCATTTCCTTTTTCCTTAAATTATACAACTTATAAAATAAATTAGTAGGATAATCACTTGGAATAAATCTTTGATTTCAGTTTGGATACCATCCTATCCAAATATTTTATATTTGCCTTACCTTTATTTATCTTTTCATATTTTATAAAATCCAACCAAAAATTTTCATGTCCTTTTACCATAGTGCAATCAAAGTTAACATTGTTCTCATCAGGTACATTCTCATATTCAAAATATTTATCTAGTTATGTTATCCAATCATTAATATCTTCATCATCAATGCTACCTAAATAATTAAGAATTTATATTTTTTGTTTAAACCCATTTCATATTACTAATTTATATAGTCTATCTATTCCTTCTTCTTTATGTTCTTCAAATTCTTCATCTACTCACTCTTGTAGTGCCTATGGCTCTACTTCTCTATCAATTTCATCACTTATTAGGACTCATATTATTTTATTTGTCTCTATTGATGCAAAAATTGCACAAAAAATAAATATTAGGTTCCTTATCTCTTTGAGGATTTCATATTTTGTTTGGATACCTACCCTTCCACCTCCCTTGGGGTTCCTTCTGGGTGGCATTCTAGCTTCTCAACTTCATTGTCCAACAAAAAATAAATGTACCATTGTTGTCTACAAGATTAAATCTTATTTAAACCTACTTAAAATACTAAACCTGATCTGATACCAAGCTAATGTAGAGGGATATTACAAAAAAAACTTTGAATGACCTTTTATTTCACAAGGCTTAAGCTACTATCCCTCTCAAAGCACTATTTAGGATTGTTTGATAATTTTAGAAGATTTAAAATCCAAATAGTTAGGATTTAAATTTAAATTTTTCCTCCTTTATCAACACAAAAAAAAATTATATTAAAACTATAAAGGCATTTATTCTATTTTCAAGATCCTTCTCTCTTTTAGGCCTCTCTCTAGTAGCCCGCCTAAGACACTTTTCTTGATGGTTTATGAAATATATAAGGTTATAGGTCCAAAAAAAATAAAAATAAAAAAACATTAAGTGTTTAAAATTATATAACAAGTTTTAGGATCTAAATCAGGAAGTAAATTCACTAACTCAAACTTTCACTCTACTAATTATTCCTCTAATTAACTCTCTTAGGCCTAAAATTGAGATTTTGATATTATTGGATCTACACATTCCAAGAGTTAATTTTTTTTTTCACATTTATGACCTTAAAATAAAATACCATGCCAAATTTTAAGGTCTATTTCCACTACCAATTACCCAAACCATGAAATGGTCTTAACCCTTCACTACGTTTTTGACATAGGCTGAGAGAGAGTAAAATAATGATATTAAAATAAAAATGGGGTTTAAAAAACTAGTTTTAATCATAAATGGTTTTGTAAATATTTATAAAACATCAATAATATAAAAAATGGCCCTTTACTTGACAAAAATATTCAAAAACTATCACAATTCACATGAACAAGTCTCCCAAAAGTAATGCACAAACATGTGTGGACAGAATTGAATATTATGATCAAGATTAAATATTTATTAAGATTTTAAGTATTAAAGAAATTTATTCAAATTATATAATTTTTAAATTCCTTCCCCATATAATAAAAAATTCTAAATAATGCAAAAACTCTCGTCTACACTTCAAACTCGTTGTAAATACACATAATTTATGGAAACTGAGCTCTTTCTCTATTTTGAATGAATAATATTAAATTAGTATTAATTTATCAAGATATTAAATTATTTTTATGTTATAACACTCATAAATATTTCATTTAAAAACAAAAATATTCAAAAATCTAATCTTTTGCATCAGAATTCTTGATTGTTTCAAGCATACACAAAATTTTGTGTTGTGGACAGTATGGAAGGAAAAACTTGATTTTTTATTTCTTTTCTTCTAAAATATAGTTATGAAACCATTATAAATTAAAAAATTATTTCTCATATAACTATTAAAACACTTTTATCACCTAAAATTTCTCTATCCAAATCTTATTTTTCCTCCTACGTAGATCCATTCATGAGAAACTAGTTTTGATATGTCTTTTAAAAGATTAGAACATAGGAGACATATCCAAAAATGTGGTAACACATAATAATATATTATAAGACATAAAATACACTATAATAACTATTAATTAAAATTATATACTTATGAAAACCCAACTAAAGGACTCAAAATCAAGGAAAAGCCTTCAAATATTTGAATTTGGTTTTTGGGAGGAAAGTGCCAAATTGAAATTCTATGTTATCCAATCTTCTAAAAACACCTAGAAATGTTTCCAATGCAAATTTTAATAAATATATGATTACTATAAATATATAATAGAAACAAAATTGATCATAAAAATCCAAAACTATAACTAGGAGTGATGTTCCTACGTCACAAGGTGATGCACTAAATATAATGTCCTCTACTTGCCAATTTTTGCACTATGAAATGACAATTTTACAATATGATTTTATAGATTCATAAAATATCATAACACATAATTGATTCTATATTAAGTATATGTATATTAAAATATATAATTTTATCATTCAATAGGCCTAAGAGAATACACTAATTACATTTCAAAACTTAAACTCAACAAATCATGTACAACACTTCATATGACATGTGGAAAGAAGACTAAATCACATAAAAGAATGAAAGAGAGGGAAAAATGAAAGGAAGTAATATTAATATCACAAAATATTCATAAGTAATTCATCAAAAATAATTTTATGTAATATGAATATAGTATAATTTATCTTAAAATCATTTCAAAGGCAATTACAAGTCTTAAAATTGGTAGGTATTTGCCATAACTAGTTTGATGATGCATTCAATGCATTTCAAGACAATATTTATAGATGAATTAAAATAATAGGGAAGCATAGGAAAATAATAAAAATCATGAACTATCTCTCATGATCTGATCAGTTATAATAGATAATGAAATTGACACCAAGCTTGTGAAGAGTGTGTTATCATCTTTCTTCTTATCCTTCTAAGACATGCATTGATGTAAGTCTTCATGAAGAGTGGAATAGGAGGCCATATTGGTATTTTTTAATAATTTTTTAGTATAAATAATTCTCATGGAGTTATCTATATACTTATTTGATATAGTTACAAGTTGTTCAATTGACATTTGGCACACTTGAATATCATCTACTCCAACCCTTGTCTCTTCTAGTGTTTCTTCTTCCTTATGATATTTGCACTTGAACTTCATGACTTCCTCTTATAATATCTATTTTCTATAAAATCATGAATTAATAAGGAATATATAATTTTTTCCATGAATTCTCTCCACCATATCCTTTTTCTTCAAGGAAGATACTATACTAAGTCATAGATATTTTGTTCAACCAATGAAATCCATCTTGCAGCTATAGTCTTCACACTTATAAATAGAGCAGAGAGAGAGATTCATTTTCATAGAGGATTAAAATATATTTGAGAGAAAAAAATTATCCTTGTATGTATTCAATGACTCTAAGTCTTTTTTATGTTATGTTTATAGGTTCTCTAAGTTGTTTTGAAACTTCTTTTATCTCTAGAACCTTGTAGAGAGTGTATACTCTTACCTTCTTGAAGCCATATTATTGATGATTCTTCACTAAGGCCTAGATAATGATTTAAATCATATAATATGACCATGTAAAGTATATAAATGAGTTTAATAAGGTGATAAGACATATATCTTGGCTCATATACCCTTAACAACTATTTAAGATAGTTTATCTGGACCAAAACCCCAAAAACAACCTCAACAAGGAGTTTCTCAAGCCCTTTTTTATATAAATTCAAATCACACATGAAATTAATTTTATATATCAGATGACTAGGAGTATAATATAGGTCATACAAGTATTCATAAGTTATTTTAATCCATTTTGGGTGCTTTGATATTTGATCTTTTCCATCGTGTCTTGTTTAGGGTTTAATAATGGTTAGAGTCACCTAGCTTCTTAATGATAGTTCATAAACCTATAGGATTTTATGAATTAAATAAAAATAAAAATATAATGTATAAAACCCCCCATTCCTTAAAAATAATTCTCAACATTCCATGATATTATTTGTATAAGTTCATATGTACTAAAAGTCACCCTTTTGAGCAATACAAGCCTAACTATGTATTCGAGAGGAGTCATTTGGAAAGAAAATAGATAAAAGTGATTGGTTTATATTTAAAAATATATTTTTAGGTATTTAAAAATTCATATGATATTTTAAAATATTTTTATTAATTAATTGACCCTTTCAATTATTTGAAACTTGACTTAGACCTTGAGTAAGGGTTTGTTGACAATCACATCAAAGTGACCCTAATTGACCACTTAGAGAATTATATTTCATTTTTATTGAAATAAAACATAATGGGATTATATTAAAATATATAATTAATATATTTTGACTCATAAAATCCTAAAAATACTTCAAAACTGGCATGTTTTCTTTGATTTTCACACATAGGCTGGTAAGTGGCTATTTGGGCTTCTTAACTACAATTTTGAGAGTGGATCTTCTTCCACTAATTTATTTGGAACTTTGGTGATATTGAAAATTATTTTGGAGATACTTATTATTCCTATTAATTATATAAAAATATCCTAACACTCCATTTGAAATAACAAATGTGCTTTCTCTAACTCTACCCTTGATAGGCCTATAGGTGGTCATTATGCCTAAAGCTTTATTTCTCTCTTATTTTTCCTTGGAAATATAATTGGTCAAAAATGGAACTATATAAAAAGTGTAGAATTGTTTTAATATATTTTATATGTCTCCAATGGGATAAAACTACCTTTAATGTTCATTTTAAAACCTCGCGGTCGTCTTCTTATGATCACACAATCCCCTTCTTAGGTACCCTCTCCTCCATTTGAATGCATAAAACTACATGAAACTTATTCTTAAATGGAATATAATAATTGATATGTGATATCACACATTATTTATTCCTATATATGTATGATAAACCAATTCCATATTGGTTTTTATAAGGGGTATGTGTACAAAGCTGGGGGATAATTCTATGAACATAACCCACTACGCTTACACGTCATAACATAACCCATACACATTATGGATTAGGATTCCAAAGCCATAATGCATATGCATTATAAAAAAATTAATACACATTATTTTAACTTATATAAATTTATACATGTTATAGGAATGTGTACACATTCTTATAAGTTAACATAACACATGCATTATTTAAACTATAAAACAAAACAAACCCCTCAACCTCTATAATTTTTTCCTAATTATAAATCATGTTTTGGTGCTTCCAATTCACATTTTGTCCTGAAAATATTAATTTGTCCATCTATCCCATGTTTTGTCATATAGATCTTCATTTTTACTTCTATTCGTGAGATCAACGATGCTACAACAAAGAAGAGGTACAATTTTTGTAGATTAAATCATTTTTTTTATTTTTTTGAATTTTTTTGTGAATTTTAATTGATTTTTTAATCCAAAAATTCATCATGCTCCACCTAACACTCTACCTAATCCTCTAGCTAACCTTCTGCCCAACCCTCCTAACCCTCCTAACCATCTGCCTAACCCTCCTAACCCTCTACCTAACCCTCCTATAGTTCCATTAAATCCCTTAGGTGGTTATGCAGATATAGTTGCTCACATATTGAAGAAAAAAATTTAAATTTAGTAGATAATTAAGATAATGAGGGATCCCACTTCCATAAACACCCACTACACTTATTTAGCCAATAAGCTAGAGTTAGTATTAGGTCAAGTTGACTTGATAACAAGTCAAATTGATAGATGAAGGTCATATAGGGATAGATATAGGGCTTACTATGCTAAAAAATTATTATAATTTAAGGTGAAGAATAGAAATATAACAAAATATCAAATTTGTGCCTTATTTATTGACCAAACCACCAATGCCCCATTTCCCATAACAACCAAATGTTTCCCAATCCACTAATGCCAACATGATTTTGTTAAAGCCAATTTTTTGGAGTGATGGTGGATGGTGTTTGAATATCTACCTTATAGTAAAAATTATGTCCCTCTATACTTTTTAAGAAAACTCTATTGCAAGTTTGTCCTCAATCCCATTCCAAATGACTTTGACTATGGTAAGTTTTAGGGCCGAGGGAAAGGTTCCACATAGGATGGACTAGGTACACATCATGGACATAATTATCCTACATGGATCCTAAAGCCACTTGATCTGGAGATTCCATCTATGGTGACAAAGGTTGTGGATATAGACACTTTTTATGCTCTTATTACACTTATTAATACACTCATTCATCATACGAGTATAGTTTTAGAGATAGATACTCAAGATACTCCATCTATTAGCTATACTTGACCCTATCCATATATGAAATATATCTTCAAATGATTATGGTAGTTATTTAGGGGGATTAGAGGATATAGTCTTGACTAATGAGCTATTAACACACATAGTTGGTTTGGATACATTGGGATTCTCTACATACGTGCAAGTGTCTTTTATATAGATTTAATGTTAAATTTTAAAGTTATATTCTTAAATTATAAAGGTAAAAATTAATTTACACATTTAAATCAAATAATATATATGTATTTTTTGTGTTCCAAGATGAGACATTACCTTTGACATCATAACTAGGTAGTGGGCCAATCTCTACTACATCTATCCATGTCAGTACAACACCATATACATTCATAGAGGCAAAATTATAAGTGAATCTTATATAATTTAGATGTAAATTCATACACATTAATTACATCATTGGTATATTTTGTGTAAGAAAATATAAAATATCTAATATAATTTTGTTATTTTTTTTATTGTTTGATGTATTAACATGGATTGGCATAATTTATTAGAAAATCATCCTCGATATCAACTATGTTTTCAATAACCAAAATATAAATTTGAACATTTGATTGATATCCCATTATATGTAGTTCCCATAGTAGGTCAATCCTAATTAGTAGGATTGGATGTATATATATAGAATTCATTTGATAAAAGTTGTTTTGTATAATAAATTTCTATAAATTTTTCAATCGAGCATAACATGTCTTTATAAATATACACACCATTCCTTTATTTTAAATATTTGCCTCATAGCTAGGCATTTGATTCCTTGTTAACCTAATAAGATATAGTGGTTCAATCTCTATGATCGATATCCAAAATGGTCATAAATAGCAATTCAATTCCTATCTTGATTTCATCTAAGCATAATAATTTCATCTATATCTATAGACTTATAAATATAGATGGCATAGCCTCTTGACCCAATTATACCTAGTCAATTCCATTGGTTTCTTGGGAGAAATTCCAATATACCCCATTGGTTTTTTGGGAGAGTGTTGACTATTAACTATAGCCTATATGTCTATGGCATAGGCCTTGTGACCATATATAAATACGGGACCTTAACCCCATATATATAGATCATTTTGAGTAATTTGTTACCACCACCTACTTAGGGGACCTCAATAACTACTATATCTAGCTGGGGGAGAGGTATTATCTATATCCATGCACTTTCATCACTCAAGTGACATGCTTACTCTATAAGACAATAACACCTTTTAGAATAGGAAAGTTCCCCTAAAATGAATATTAAGTGTTGACAAGACTATATCACCCTTTTTTGACCTCAACCTACTTATAAAAATTGAGGTAAATCTAAGGATAGATAGTCAACTTAATGTCATCTATAAGGTAACCAAAATCATGCACTTGTAAAGAAGACTATCCACTCACTCTTATCTCTAGAATATTCAATTCTATTTTCTATATGTTTCTTTAGATTTTGAGGAGACCTATATTATAAGGTTGTCGACACTCTTAAAAGGCTCAAGTATACACGTCCCCCATAAAATCAACCTATCACTCTAGGTTTCTTAATGTGATTAAAACTTAGTTTTAAAACTTCTTAATAAACACCTATACATGTTACTTGTCTTATCATAGTCACTATTTCTAAGAGATCTTTTTATCACACCAATACTCGTAAAACTATCCTCAATGATACAAAGTCATTTATTTAAGAAAATTATGCCTAATGACCAAGTAATTATGTTAAAATCCTAATTACATTTCAACAAAGCTATAAAAGCATCCAAACTAGTGTATATAAGTACATATCAAGGATGTTTCAACACCTAACTTACATTCAATGACTCAATTTCACTAAATTCACTAAAATCCTTGTTTGTTATCTTGTCATTTTCCCTCATGAAAATGTCATTTATTTCCTTCAATGTGGTGTTAAAATTCACATGTTACACATATCCACTTTTCACTTTCATGCTTCCCATGACCTCATTATATTTTTTTCATATGTTATGCAAGACTAAGTTTATTAGAAAATTGTTTAATCAATTAATTTCCTAATTTATCGATTATTATGTTGTTTATTTAGCTGATGGCTAGGGTCGACACTACTCCATCATTAAAAATCAAGAGAAACTCAAGCATTGCTTCTATAATATCATCTTCATAGGCACTCATCAAGGTATGTATATTCACTTGTAATTTTGAATTGTAATTTAGTACTTTTGTTTTAAAAATTTTACTATATACTCTGGAAAATATAGCTTATTTGTATGAATGTATTATCTATGCAAGGCTATCATATGACATTTGATAGCCTAATTCAGATGATTACTATGATATCTCATATTTCTTCATCATTTTATACACCTATTTGTGAAACTGAACTTGGTACTAAGCCAATCAAGCATTAATGACAAATTGAGGAGGACCATGAGATTGTAGTAAGTGCTTGTTAAAATGAGTTTTTTATTATAGTTTAAAACATGATTTTTTAACTTGGTTTCATGTATACTTGTTAATTTTATAATAATTTTTATGTTTGAATAGGTTTAGATGCAAGCTATCTATGAGCATAGTACCCATAGTTAAACCATGGAGTGATCTAAGGCATTCAAGATAGCTCCATATATAAGTAAGGAATCCTAAGGAGAGTCTTGTTTGAAGAAAGCAAAGAGAGGGAGACTATTTGATGATTAGGATGTTGTAGATGATGTACTCTTTTGTATGCATATATGGTAATGTAAGCATTTTTGGAGTTATACATGCATATATGATGTATTCACCTGACCGTAGATATTATGTTTTTAGACATGTAATTTTTTTATGCCTATATGGTAATGCATGTATTATTAACATTTTATGCCTATATATGGTATTTTTACATGACATTATTATTTTATACATGAATATTTAAAAAGACTAATGAATTAAATCTTGTTTGAATCACTTGTGTTCAAATTATTATAAATGATTAGTTTTGAAGTACTCTTAAGGATTACAAATTTTATGAGACTGAGAATAACTTGTTAGGATAATGTTACAAATTAGACCCTTATAAGAAATTAAGAATATCAATGATTAAATTTGAATTATGTTTATATGTTGATGTAGAGGTATGGAAGATAAGACTATAAAATCATCATTAGATTGTTCTAAACCTAACTGATAACATTCACTTTATATGGTTTGATTTGAATCTTCTTTCACAAGCTAGCTCTTTTTTTTACTCTTTAGACTTATTTTAGCTTCTTACACCTAGTAATTATTCTTTATACTCTTATTATCACCTCCTTTATGGAATTTACCTTTGTCCATACATCTTTTACCTCATTACATACATGTGTCATTCACAAACTTCCTCTCAATCTCTTTTTAGTTTATTCCTAGGCAACGTCTTTGGGTCTCAAGGACCAAATATTTATCTATGTTTCCAAATCTCAACATGTTATCACATATGGTCTTAGATGATCATAACATACCTGGTATAACCCCCTTAAATTACTCAAACAATAACATACTCTCATTCCACACCTTATGGACATAATTCTCTCTCAAGGCTTGTAGCATTTTTTCACTATATTTTTACTTGTATGAAAACATTATGATTGATCAAGAGATTATAATGGAACTTATAAGTACACTCTATTGTTTTTCATTTTTATGTTAAATATAATATCCCAACTCCAAAATTCCACTCTATTGTTTTTCATGTTTATGATAAATAGAATATCCCAACTCCACCTCTAATTATCACTTCCTTCATTAGCCTACCCTCATTTAGGCCTAATTAGCCCTATTCCAAACCCTAAGTCCTAGAATCCATACATATCCATAAAATCTCAATTTAAAACCTTTTGATTCACCCTGTACATGTATAGGGGAGAAAGATTACAAAGTTTTATTAAATTCCCATGGTTAAATCTCTGAGATATACTTGAAGCTTGTTAATCTAGGGTTTCCCATGCCCTATAAACACTCTCGAAAGGACAAAATTAACCTTTCCACTGATATTATTTTCTTTAAAACATCCTCATGACATATAAAACATCTCATAGCTCCTTCCTAATGATAAAAAAACTAATTTTACATTTATGCCTTTGAGACTGTCTATGGGAATTTGAGCCTACCTATGGGGATTTTGTGAATTATGGAGTTTGAACACAATTGAAATGTGATTAATATTTTTAAACCCATATTAAAATATTTATCTACACTTGGAAGCCTAAAACACACCTTAAAACTCTAAAAATTATATCTACATGAATAGTGACCATTTTTAGACATGGAGGGGACTATGACAAAACAACCAAAAATTCCACTTGTAATATGACCTTACCAACATTATATACTGGTATATTAGGTCATGAAAACAAATCTTAACAATTTTAAATTAATTTGGATATGTACTTTGTCTTGTAGACACTTTTTACCATTATTTTCCTTGAGCTACCTACATGCTTCCTTCATGCCAAAACTTGTCTTTTTTCAAAAAAATTCTTGAAAACCCTTAATTTTATCATGTATATAGTAAAATATATGATTAAAACATCATATTATATTATTTTAAGATCTCTCCAAGGCTTAAACTACTTCTTCGCATCCACAATTGACAAAACTTCCAAAAATCTCAAATGACTACCTTCTTGACTACAAGAGGACTATGTCAAAATAGTGGGAAATTTAAATATATATAGGAGATTTATGATGGAATTTGATGTTTTTATATTCCATTTATACCATTCATACCAAATTTAATGCTTTGACTTAACCTGTAGATGCCCTAAACATACCAATTTCTCCAAGGCAGGGTCCAATGCTGATTATGATTTGACATAGGGTTGACTGTACTAAAATAGTGAATATTTTACATGGTAAAAAATTTTTAAAAAAAACATATTTAATGGGTATATTATTTCATAATTATCCTCTCCACCAAATTTTGTGATTAGATCCAACATATTTTGGCTTGTAGGTCCAATTTGGCAAAAGCTAGTGACAAATGTCTGCTTGGTCAAATTTCACAAATGAGTCATCATCCTCTTTTGTATTTTTTTGTGATGTATAAAATTTATGATAAGTATAAAATTAATAATTCAAAATGGTTTAAATTTACTTTATGACTGATTCTTGTAATATCTTCACTAGTTTTGACTAGGCACAACCCCTTGGGTTCCAAGGACCAAATCTCACTTTAGGTTTCAAAAGTATAATCACAATGATTGAATGGTATTAAATTTTAAAAAAAAAATCATTTATAAACCTATTTAAATTTTCAAAAACTAATTCACCTTTCAATACTTCTCTTAGGGTGTTCACTCTCCTTCACACTATGTAGCCCATTAGGTTTGTAGTACCATTCCTTGGTTAAAGCTGCCAAGAATCAAATTCATTACATTGATAGTATTAAGTTATCATTCCTCACTTTTATAAACCATTATAAAGTAACCAAACACTATATTTAATTAATAATACAGCTCAAATTCACAATAATCTATTTAGGCATGTAGCCATGTTTTCATTATTTTCCCCTTTATTTGATTAACCTGTGTCATTTCTTTAAGATGTAAGAACACTTTAGGTTACCCTATATTATTCCTCACAAAGTTACAACGCTTTAATTTTCTCTTGGATATCACTTGATTTGATATAAACCCCATAACAAGGCCTAATTAGGCCTATTCTAACCAAAAGTTCTATATCTTGAATTATTCAACATTTCAAAGGCTCAAATTCTCACCAAAAGTTCTATCATAATATCCTCTACCTCCAACTAGAAACTTTAACTTCAAAATAATCAAGTGTAAATCCATAATTTAAAATGAGTTTAAATATGAAAATTACATTTATTCCAATTATTGTGACACCCAATTCCTCTGTAGGTGCATTTTCACTAATATTTTGGAGCACGAAAACATTGACAACAAATGTTGTCAAAGTTGAAGCTACGGTATAAGAACTCAATTTTTAGTGATTGTTGGTTGAAAAATGGCATTTAAATCATGTTTGTATGGGTTGATAATGTCATAGAATAGGTTCTTAGCCTCCCATATATCACATATGACAAACCCACCACCCTTTTTGGGCTCAAGAATGCCCTTCCCAATACAAGAAAGATGCTGATTTTTAGCCTAATTTTAGGCATGCATAAAACCAAAATTGTAAGTCACATGGAGGAATTGTAATATCCATCATGTTCATGGTAAATTCCTATAATTTCACCTTGTAACTATTATAAATCACCTATAATATCAATTTGTGGTAGAAGTTGTACTAAAGGGTCCTAAAATGCAACTTTTTGGCAATGAAGAGACAACTTCTTGACTTACAACTAGCAACTTTACCTCCAAAACCAGTAGGTGAAAATATATAACTTTGATCATGTCTATCTATGAAAATTACACATTTTAAAAAAATTGTGACACCCACTTCCAATCACAAGTGTATTTTCACTACTGTTTCAGAGCATGAAAACACTAATAATAAATGTTATCAAAGTTGAATCTACAGTCCAAGAACTCAATTTCTAGTGCTTGTTGGTTAAAAAATGGAACTACCAACACATCCAAAGGGGTGGATAACATTTATAACTAGGTTCTTGTAAATTCACCTGGTCCACATGGTAAACCCACCACCCATTCTAGGCTCAAGAATACCCTTCCCAATATTAAAAAAGATGTTGATTTTTAGCCTAACTTTAGGCATACATAAAACCAAAACTATAATTTATATTGACGAATCATAAGATATATTGTGTGTGTGGTAAATTCATATTATTATACCCCAAATAAACTATAAATCACCTCTAAGAGCAAACCACGGTAGAAGTTGTAAATGGTCCTAAAATGCAACTTTTTGGCAGTGAAGAGATAACTTCTTGACCTCCAACTAACAAATTTGCCTTCAATATTGGTATCTAAAAATCCACCACTTTTAGCACATATATATAGGAAAATTACATGTTTTCCAACAATTTTGACACCCACTTCCACCTACAAGTGCATTTTCACTGCTATTCTAGAGTATGAAAACACTGACAATAAATGTGATCAAAGTTGAAGCTACTCTGAGAACTCAATTTTTGGTGATTTTTAGCTAAAAATTGGAACTACCAACATGTTAAAATTAGATTATAATGTCTATAAATAGGTTATTGTCCTATAATATAGCTTGGATGATAAACCCACCACCCATTATGGGCTCAAGAATGACCTTCCCAATACAAGAAAGATATTAATTTTTAGCATAAATTTAGGCATGCATAAAACCAAAACTATAATTCTTATAGAAGAACCATAAGATAATTAATTATAATGGTAAATTAATATAATATCACCCAATTTATAGACTAAATCACCTCTAAAATCAATTTTTGGTAGAAGTTACAGTAAAGGGTCCTAAAATACTACTTTTTGGCAGTGAAGAGACAACTTCTTCAACTCCAACTAGTAACTTTGCCTCTAGTACTAGAAGGTGAAAATACACAACTTTGAGAAAATATATATAGGAAAATTACACATGTTACAACACATATGATAGTGAATTCCACCCACAAGTGCATTTGCACTATTGTTCCAGAGCATAAAAACACTAATAATAAATGTTGTCAAAGTTGAAGCTACAGTCTAAGAACTCAATTTTGGGTGCTTGTTGGATAAAAAAAGGCACTAATAATACATCCATAGAGGTGATAACATATATAATAAAGTTTTTGGTCTACCATTTGGTCAGGATGTTAAACCCACCACCCATTCCAAGCTCAAGAACACCCTTCCCAATACAAGAAAGATGTTGATTTTTAACCTAACTTCAGGCATACATAAAATCAGAACTATAAGTCATACAAATGAAATATAAGATAATTTTATTACATGGGAAATTAATTTAATTTTACCCCAAATATAGTTCTAATAACCTCTAAGAGCATTCCATGGTAGAAGTTATAGTAAAGGGTCCTAAAATGCAACTTTATGGCAGTGAAGAGACAACTTCTTGACCTCTAACTAGCAACTTTGCCTTCAGGTCTGATAGGTGAAAATCCACCACTTAAATCACATATATATAGGTAAATTACATGTGTTACAACAACCATGACACCCACTTCCACCTGAAACTATATTTTCACTCTATTCTAGAGCACAAAAACACTGACAATAAATGTTGTCAAAGTTGAAGCTATGGTCTAAGAACTCAATTTTCAGTGCTTCTTGGCTATAAATTGTCACTACCAATATGTCCATAGGATAATATAATGTCAAAAAATAGGTTCTTGGCCTTCCATATAGCCCAAATGGAAAACCCACCACCCATTCTGGGCTTAAGAATGCCCTTCTCAATACAAGAAAGATGTTGATTTTTTACCTGAATTCAAGCATGCATAGAACTAAAACTATAAGTCATATGTAGGAATCATAAGATCTATCATGTTCATACGATATTCCTATAATTATACCTTGAATATATTTTTAATCACCTCTAATAGAAATATGTGGTAGAATTTATAGTAAAGGGTCCTAAAATGCAACTTTTTGGTACTAAAGAGACAACTTCTTGACCTCTAACTAGCAACTTTGCCTCCAAGACTAGTCAGTGCAAATCCACCACTTCAAAAACATCTATATATGTAAATTACATTTTTTCAAATAATCATGACACTAAATTCTACCCACAAGTGTATTTTCACTACTATTCCAGAGCATAGAAACACTAAAAACAAATGTGTTTGGAAGGATTTAAGGAGAAATAAGCTTGTCATGAGTAATTGTTTAGGAGCATGGAAATGCCAAGTAATTTTAGTAAACTTCTCTTAGCTTCAATAATAAGAAATTATTTACTATGGGTGCCAACCATGTGAAGGTAGAAGCTGATTTGGCACCACTAACCTAAAAAAAATTATTAGTAAGCATTAAAGATGAAATTTATGTACATATTACCTACAAAATCAAAAACATTTGGTAAAATTGATTACATCTACATTCTACAAGTCAACATACCTATGCATTTCAATTCAATGAACCACTTGTCTATGCTCTAATTTTTATATTGTCATTAATAGATTCATGGTCTGACTCACAAACTTTCCATAGATTCTTGTTTCTTGGCCTCATGATATTTTTGCAATTGAATATTCATTAAAATAACCATTTTTGAATAGTGTAGAATCTTCCTATGAGTTTCAATGTCTTTAAACAACCATACATTTGAATTTTTTATAGGACATCATTAAATCCAAATTCTAGTGACTACCATAGACCCAGTGGGATAATCATATTTTTCTCTATCTATGATCAAGGAAGTCAATTTTTTCATTCCATCTACACATCGACATAAGTAGTAATATGTTCCCTCTTCATTATCCTAATTTTTAATAACTAAAAAAAAATATCCTGCATCATAAAAAATAAATTTTAATGACATTATAAAGATATATTATGATAATAAATAGTACATAAAAATTAATCTTCTACTTGGCTACACTAGATTAAATATATAGTCAAATTCATGTGAGGATGTCATGGATATAAGTTACATTGTTGGTGGAACCTGATATGTGTTCATTGGAATTAGAGGTTTGGAACTCTAGTCATCCACCCATTATTTTGACTCACACTCATTTCAAATAAATTCCCTATATGCAAAAGAAAAGCATGCTAAGTGTCACATATGAATAGTCTAAGAACTTGCATTTAAGTTACAAAATGCATGGAGCTCACTTAAACCTATTCGATTCATACAATCCTCATATTTTGCCATGTTTTTTTCCTCCATTAACCAAAAATGTCTTTGAATAATAGAATTTTCTTGAGGACCATGACATATGTTCTCATTACACCAATCAACCATAGTTTTTGCATCAATCATATTAGAAACATTGTCATATTTTAACTCCTTCCTTGCAATGGCTCTTTCTACACATGGTCCATCTCCATCATGCTCCCCTTTTCTATGGCTAGCCTAAGTAAAACTTGAAATATATTCTACACTAGTGGTAATGTGCATCCTATTGAATGAATAAAAAATCCATGAATTTTTGAATTGTGATGTGCAATTATCTGACCAAATGTAATACCATTTGAAAATAATGTTCCTTTGAGTAAACTATTCATAGAAATTATCAAAACAACCTTGAGCATACTTTGTATAATGTGATCAGTCATCATTGATATACAAACGGTACTCCCTTAATATTTTTTGATCTTATTTTATAATGTTAGGTTCATGCATGAATTCTATATATATGGATATGAAAATTTATGTCGAGTTGTAATAATGCAATTGAAATTCTATTTTCAGTTTAAATATGTAATTTTCAACAAAGTCAACTACTAAAAAAATGAATCAAGTGGGAATGTGTCCTTGATTCTCTTTAAATGTTCATCAAATAATTTATCCATATGTGTGTGCCTTACATACTCATAAATAATATTCTCCATGAATGTGACCATAAATTATGAAACATGTATCTCTTCTATAGTAAGCTCACACCTTTTATATTCATTGTTATCTTTTACTTGATAAGTCATAGATTTGTATTTTCTTAAACTAACTAATTACTATCTAATTGCACTTGTACATTCCTCATGGATATATTTTTTCAATTTTGGCAATCCACAACAAATGCTATAATTTCCATCCAAACATGCTTTCTTATGAAAGAATTGTCCATTTGATCTTTGACAAAAGATATTTGAAATAAATTCCCTAGCTGATTTTGGTAGAACTTCTATGACACACTCCTAAAAAATGTTAGTAGTATGAAAATTAAATTAAATATGGAAAAAAACATCATAGTGCATTGAAAATTCAACATATTTCCTAAAACAAGTGGTGAGTGTTTGATTTATTTTTACATAAAAAAGGTTTGGCCATCTCAAAAATTATTTTACTAATAGCAATTTATGGATGTTTTAAAAAAAACTTAAAGTAAAATTGTGTTTGAGTCATATCCAAAAAATGTTTTTGATGTTGTTCATGATTATGAGAACTGACTCTTCTCTTCCCTACATCTCTTGCATTGGGTGAAACTCTTGTATTATCTTTCCAAAATTGTGCAAGTAAGTCTTTCAAATCATTAGCTGTAGCCTTGTACTTTCATGGAAGTCTACCAAAGAATGCCTAGAGCTCTTCTGTAGTGGGTTCATTAAGTCTTTCACATCTTAAAATTGCTTTCATTTATGTTTTTCTATTTATATCAAATGTTTGATTTTTTTTTGATATCAATCATTTTTTCTCTATTTGAGCACGTATTTCACAAGTTGTCATTATACATCAGGAAACATTACAATCTTTGTTGCATGATTTTGGGCTTACAATATGATATGTATCATATAGATTTTAAACAATTTCACCATTTTCATTATCCATGTTAGATGTTCTTAGTCCTAATGTCTACATTATAGGTCTCATCTTAACAAAATTCATCAATGAAACAAATAATTGACATCTTTGACTATCATACTCCAAACTATGAAAGAAACTATCCCAGATTTCTTAAGCCAATCTTCTTGAATAGTGGTCAGACAATTTTTTATACATTGGTTTCAAAATATTTTCATCAACTTCAATTAAGTACTTATGTTTTCTATGCACAATTCTTGGAGGTGTTGTTGTTGGTGGAATCTGTTGAGAGGGTGTCTCAAAATCATTATATGTTTCCATGAAATTTTCTTCATTATTTATTTCTTCATTATATGTGTCCATGAAATTTTATTCATTGTTAATTTCATCATTATTTGAGTCCATTAAATTTTATTCATTGTTTGTGGGTAAAGTATAATGCACAGGCTCTTCATCAACATAATCAAAAACATTAAACTTTGAATGTGAATTTCTAGCTTATCTAATTTTTTATTGTTAATTTCATCATTATTCAATTCATTATTATGAATTTCATCATAATTCAATTCATTATTATGAATTTCATCAAAATTCAATTCATTATTATGAGTTTCATCATAATTCAATTCATTATTATAAATTTTATCATTATTTAATTGATTATTGTCAATTACATCATTATCTAAGGTAGTTGGTTCATCAAGGTTAGTGTTTGTACCTTGTATGGAATGAATTGCTTACATCCGTACATTGTTTTTTTCTCTCAACTCTTTTAATTGATTTTATGTTTGTTCTTAAACTTCTTCCTCTTCCCTGAATGTGAACCAGAGCCCATTTTGACAAAATCAACCAATAAATTACTTCAAATTTGGGGTATAGAAAAAACTATAACCAAGAAAGTACGTACAGTACATAGAGAATGTAGGGAATGTCTATGGGGACAATAATCTCGATTAGGGATAAAAATAGATGTTGAAAAGTGAGTTTTTATTTTTAATTTAAAGAATGCATATGCATTAGAGGAATTATTACACGTTGTAGGAATGTGTATTCGTCCCTATAACACATACATATTCTTTGAAATATAGGTATATACTATAAAAACAAGAAAAAAGGATCATATTCAATGCATTGTATCCACTATAATACTATAATATGAAGTAATAAAACTCAATAATACTATAATATGATGCAATAATACTATAACAATAATGATATAATATCATGTAATAAGGCTAAATATGATGTAATAAGACTATCATATGATGCAATAAATCTCTAATATGATGCAATGAGGCTATCATATGATGTAATAAGGCTCAATATGATGGATAAATCCCTAATATGATGCATAAATATCCAATACATGATGAAATTAGACTCTTAATAAGACTATGAAGAAATAAGATTATGAATGATGCATAAACCCATAATATGATGCATAAATATAAAATACATGATGAAATAAGACTCTTAATAAGACTATGAAGCAATAAGATAATGAATGATGCAACAAGGCTCAATATATAAGATAAAATGAGATAGTTTTGGCCAAAATCCCATAATAAGTCCTTAAAAGTTAGGTAAATAATAGGTTCACAAATTTACACTAATGACATTCATGTATTTATGTATTTGTGATTAAATCATGTAACTTAGTTGTTGTTTTTGTTATAAAATTAGGATTTAGGGTTAGGGGTTTAGTGTAATGGCTTTGTACATGTGTATATGTAATGCAATGAAGATTTAGGGGAATTTTACATTTTCAAGTGATAAAATTAGGGCTTATTATCAACAAGTCATGAAATGTTACCTAATTTAGTCCTTTCAATCACATTGTAGAATCTAATTTAGGTTTGATGGGTTAAAATTGGCCACATTTGCATTTGTATTTGCATTTATGATTAAATTAGGGTCAATTAAGTCATGCATGTTACATCTAGGTTATACAATCTATTATGCCATAAATTTGATTTAGGGGCTCATGTTTTCCCAAATAACATCCCTAATTAAACTAATCAATTGATTGGTTCAATTCATGATAGATAAAATCATACTTAATTTTATCCCAAATCATATATCATGATCTTATATAGTTATGTCAAGAAGGGGTTCAAATTGGCCTCCCATGCCTCCTTAATCTAATTAACCCTATAATTGAACCTTATTATGCAATGTGTGTACCTCATACACCCAAAAGTGTTAAATCTAATAGAGATTCATTAAGTCCTAGAGGTTTCAGAGTTGGCAATGCCCTAAAAGGCCAAATCCAATTACATATCACCGTGTGTACCTCATATGTGCTAGGAAGTGTCAACACTGTTATAGGTGTCAAGTCCTATAAACATTAAAGACCTCTATTATATCCCTATGAGGACTAATTCAATTAGATACATGAATGTGTGTATCTTGTACACACATATTTTTGTGTTTGATATCTAAATATCACTTGTCCTAAAAGCATCAAACTTGTAAGAGCCCAAAAATTCGCAATCCAATGAAATATTTCCACGTGTGTAGGTCTAGTACACTTGGAGAAGTGTTAGAGTTGTTATATATGCACATAATTTATACTTAGACATGTTCCATCACCAAACCAACCAATCCAACTAAGGATTATTCACAAATTTATCATACATACATAAAATCCAATAATGTTTAAATAATGACATCAATCCAATAAAATCATGTCTAGTAAAAAATTCACATGATATGAGCCTTAAAATTTCCATTATTATATAAAAATTGTCATGTAGAGCCCTATAAGGTCCCATTGGAATTGAATAATCACCAAACATTATAAGTTTTATACATGTATGTACTCAAATTATTTATATCCCCCTACCTTGAATTACCTCTATATCCCAAAATACATTCATATTAAATTATATATGTAGGAGAGAACATAATTTAGTAATGGATGAGCCTCAACCTCAAATCCAAAGCAAGAAAAAGAATTTTGAGACATGTACTACTTTCTTGCAGTCTACATCATAAGGTCTAAGCTCATTACAATGAAATATAAACAAGATGATTAAATATATATGTAAAAAATATATTTTGATGAGGGGGTGTACATTGGTATTCAATTCTAATCAACCATCTATATGAGGAGAGCAATTCATCATCCATATGAACAAGTATTGGGTCTCTCTGCTCAACATCATCCTTAAGGGGAGGAGGGTCTTAGATCTAGGGGACATTGTCATAGGTTTAATGTATCTTTAATAAGTTAAATATATTTTGATTTGGGGAAACTTATAAATATGTCATACTTGGTCAATGTTAGGTCTACACCATCACTTAATGGTTTTAAACAAATTCCCTAGTGCATTTAGATATTTTATAAGCTATACATTCATCACTATGGGCACAACATCTTAAAACCACATTATATCTAATGGATACATGTGACCATTTCAAGTATATTGAGATCAAATCCACATATTATACAAAATAAAATGTGTACCCAAATTGACCAAAATATTTAAGAAAAACATGTACATACATTATACCCATCATCATATTTTCATATCTTACCATCCAATTACATAATAAGGTATATAACTTTATAGTATTGATAAGTACCAAGTGTTGTCTAACTTGATTTTGAGCTTGTAATTGTTTCATCTATGGTGTAGCTAGGAACACACTCTTTAGATGATGTTGGAATGGATGGAGTGGTTGATGTTCATCCCATGTTTGATGGAGGGGTAGATGAAAGAGGTGCACAAAATGAAGAATTAACCATATTTTCATAGGAGATCTTAATTTTAGGAAAATTTTGAATAATGTGTTTGAATACATTAGGGGAATCAAGTGAATAATTTTAAAAATATAAGACTCTTGTTACACTTTTAATTGGGACCTCAAAATGCACCTATTGAATTATATGCACTAAGTGACCTTAGAGGAAAATTAAGGGATTTTAGTCACAACATTTTAGGAATGTTTTTGGGATAATCCAAGGTGTGATTTATAGGTATTGGGCTCCATTATATATCACTCTTTAAATAAATATCCAAGAGATGCACTGTTACACCAAGGGTTTAATTATTATTTCTATTTACACAAGATTATCTATACCACATAGTCCAATTCAATGGGTTTTCCACTTAAAAAAGTTAGTTCAAAATTTATAAATAAAGGGTTTTGGTCAAATATATAAAAAACAATAGAAGGATAAGATAGGATTTTAGGAAAGTAGGATAATGTCAATAAGAAACACAAAATTTAAAGGAATGTAGGAATTAGGCAAGTAAAGTGGTAAGGTATATTCTTGTCCTACTAGGGGAAAGATCCTAATAGATGTGCATATTTAAATTGTTGAACAAGGCTTTTGTTAACATGTGTTCTATTAATGAAACATATTGGTGTATATAAATATTAAAGTGCACCATAAGCTGAACATGTAATATCTAATACTTGTTCAACATTTATTCTATAAAATTCAAATTAACCAATCACATCTTGATAAGTAAGATTCAAGTATTGATACTCTAATGCATAGTGATTGGTACTCTAAAGGTTATGGTTTGATCATGGGTTAAAAAAATGCATTTTATGACCTCTCATGATAAACTCAATTATATTGTCAAATGTATAATGTGTTATACCTTGAAACCTTAGTTATAAGTAGTTAAGATGACATATTGAAATGGGTAAAAATTTTGAAGTCTAATGTGATGTTATTTCACCTTAAATCACCATCTAAAGCTAATGGGACCTTTCCCCTATAAGAAACACAAAATTTGACATTTCCCTTATAAGGATGCATGGATAATGGGACATTTCCCCTATAACAAAGACAATTTTTTTTGTTTCATTTTATGTTAAAGTAACACATACACATTATATAACATGTATGCATTATTTATTGCATTATATAAAATGTAAACATTATACAATGTGTATGTGTTGTATAACACATTTGAATTATATAACACATACACATTATTTTAATTAAAACTAAGCCTTTAGGTTCAAAAATGGCTTGGATTTTTGAGCCAAAGACTTGGGATTGGGCACCCATAGTTTTAGATTAAGGTAAAAATAGGTTTTGAAGGGATCTCAAAACCCTTTAACAGATTAAAAAGATAGAGCAATTACAAGCACCAGGATAAGCAATCCTTAAACCTACTAAAAAGTAGTAACAAAATCAGGTAATATAAGGACAACAACATTATCCAATTTATATTCAGCCCCCTCATAATCCAAATAAAGATTTTCTATCTATTTTTAGGGGTAAAATCCAGAATAGTTGCCTGCCTACCATCAGTAATATTCTACATACTTTCAAGCTCTCTATTTTTCTTTATTGATCTTCTTCCCAGTCTGTCTAGAGAGCCTACATCCTGTTTCACCTTTAAATATTGTTCATCTCCTTTTCCATATTTATCCATAGAAGAAGTAGGATGTTTCATCTTCATTTTCTAGGCTTTTTTGCTGCTTTTGGTTTCTACCCCCTTAGTAATTGTCTTTTTTATCAGCCCTTTTCTTTGGTTTAGAAAATGCTTTAAGTTTTCTCCATTATCATTTACAGTAAGCTCCTTCAAAGGGAAATCATTCTCAACATGAATCTCCCTAGATTGAGATAAAAGATAATCTCCCTCTAATTTATTTCTAGCTACAGCTAAGAGTTTTGCTTCCTCCAGCTCTATTTTGTCCTCGACATCTCTCCATCAGTCTTCAATCTTTTGATAGACAATGATTTGTTTTGATACATCTATCAACTCATCTATTCTTTGTGCAAGATTTATGTATTTTGTTTGCAGCCCATATCCTTCTTTCTCAGATTTATCTTCCTCAATAGCAAACTCTTCATCTGCCTCAGTTTGTGGAGCTTTGGGAGCTTCAATAGAAAGCACTTTCTCTGCCTCAGCATAAAGCACTTTAGAATCTTCATTATTCTTTGGTTCTTGTCAGTTATTTTCTTTGGGTTTCCATACTTTCTTGTGCTGCACCTTTGTCTTTCTCTCATCCAAAACACTGCTAGGATAATTTTTTCTTTTGTAAGGACAATTTCTGACCCAATGCCCCTATTTTTTACACGCATAACAAGAGTTGGGCAGATCTTCAAAGAAAAGCCTTTGAGTTTTAGGAAAAACCAAAAAATTTAAACTTTAATCACCAAATATGTTATGGATTTAAACATCAAAATTCAAAAAATTATTACCGTTATGATGAGCACGTTGTCTTAATTCTAATGTATGATTTTTATAATTTTTAGGCTAATTTAAAGGTTCAAACTATATTTATTTATAACACCTTTTTTATGCCACTACATGCCTCACCCATACATTCCTATTCATGTTTATCTATATTTTATTTCATCGATCCAAGTGCAAAAAAATAATATGGTAACAAACTAGGCCTAATTCTACACACATTTTTTAAAATCTAATTTCATTTTTTTTAAGGTAGTTAGGGTGGGCCGCATGGCCAAATATTCATTTTTTTGTTAGTTTTCAGGATATATTTAATTTCAAAATTAATAAAAAAAATATTCTTCAAAAAAATAAAAAAAAAGTTAATAACACACTAGAAGGTGTTATATAAATGTTCACCAAAGGTTTTCTAACAATATATTTAATGATGCTCAAAAAATGGTGGGTCACACGGAATGGTACAATTGAAAATTTATTAAAATAAAATAGGAGGTCCTCTTAAATTTTTGTATGTTTGACCTATTTATATTTAACCATTTTTCAAAAAAAATAGTTTTTTAGAAACTAGACTAGAAATTCTACAATTCATGTTTTTTAATACCATCTTCTAATTTTGAGTGTAGTTATCTTTAATTATCTATAGAAGTTCAAATTCATGAGATTGTAAAAAAATCATGTTTATGAGTAAGCCATTTTTTTCTCCTAAGTTGGTGCACTTACCCTAAGATTACATTGAATATTCTCATGACTCTCTTAGGTCTGCAATGGGCCTAGGCCATTATTCAATCAATTAAACTAGTATATTATGAGTTGGTACCAAGAAAGACTAATTTAAAACTCTTACCACATATTTTATATATTTTACATTCTTCTTCAACCATCACAACTCAAGTCTCATACACATATCTACCCTTTTCTATTTCATTTTCTATACACATCCTTTCAACCATGGGGTGTATCACATGAGGGTAGATGTGATAAAATTTGAACCTTCATATATATTTATAATTATTTTATAACCCATTTAAATCCTGTATATACTTACCTTGAAGTTAACCAAGACACCATGGGCATTGATTTCTTGTAGTAGCATAAATTATGATTGCTTGCATGCTTTGTATGCAGTTAGACTTAATCCATTGAGCATTGGTCTAAGGAATTTGGATATAAAGGCCTATATATATATATATATATATATATATATATTATAAAAATTAATTGTAAAATTATATCATTTATTCAATATTCCATATATAATTCCATTACAACCACTTAGGTTTATGTTGACCTACAAGTTTTCAAACTTATAGGTTCACAAAACATCTTTTGGACTTAATTTTGATGAAAAAAATTAGAACCCTTAAATCTTATGGATTTAAAATTTTAATAAATCCATAATATTTATATTAAATTCCATGTGAAAATATTAATATCCATCCAATAGTTTTTGACAATGAAAACACACCCATACTTGACAAGGGTTATCTCAACCATGTCTGTAGGTTCATACATCCCACCTATGCATACATAAGTATCTAGTTTTATTGAAGTTAATTCATTAAAATATGCTTTAAATATTTTTAATGGTCCTAAGTAATATTTATCAACTATTAACTACTTCCTTATATTCATTCCATGTATCGAAACATTTCCTAAGTCCTTTAAATCATGACTCATGTCGAGTCTAGTAAATGAAGACTATTTGCTATTAATCTAAACATGAATATGAAGGACCTTAAGGAAATATTATATTTAATAGGTAAAATATTTATAAATAGAAAATTTATATTCATTATCATGCATTTATTAAACCTAAAAACTCTATAATAGGAGAAAATTGACCCTATGTGGTTTTGAGTCATCCTTTTTCACCCTTAATTTCCTAACAATTGTTAATAAATTTAAGGAGATTAACCAGACAATTAATACTAAAAAATTTAATGTAATTAAGGTCCCCTCCTCTTCCCAATATATTTTTATCTATCTATCTTTATCCTTTAAGTACCATCCATAAATCACTTGGCCTTTTAATGCTACCAAGAAACTCGATGGAGAAAATGAGGTTTTTTCCTTGTTTGGCTCTATAACTCCATTTTTCATGTATTTGTGTCTCAAGATACTTGGAGGAGACTTTGAGGATTATTTTCATTTCCCATAAATTTAAAACCTATGAAAAAGACCTCCAAAAACTTGTTTTCTTCAAGAATCTACCTATTCTACCTTTTTAAACTATTGGAGATGATGAACCAGGTGATTATTCAACTTTCCCAAACCTATAAAGAGGTGGAGGATATAGAATAACATTTACCACCTCTATTTACATACACCTCCTTCAATATATCTCATTTATATGTTATAAAATGATGAATGGGAAGTTACAAAGAGATTCCAACATGCGAAAGTAGTTGTTAAGACATTTGGAGAATATATACAAACAACTGCAAGAATCATGCCATCACACAAATGTTAGATGACTAAAAATAAAAATATCCATTGAGATAACCTTCACATTTATTTCTTTTAAAAAATACCATCTCAACATTGGAGTATATAATAATACTAAAGTAAATGAAATACCTTAATCTTATCAAAACTACCTTAACTTCTCTAAAATGTTCAAAGTACAATGTTTTCAACTTACTAGTTCTACTCCTTTGTCAACTTGGTCATCTTATATCATACTAATTTTTAGAAATATCACCATTTTTCCTCCTTTTCCATGATTCAACATTGATTTGATTTCACTCTTAACCTTGATTTTGTCAAAATTACCTTAATATATGCTAAACACATGAATAAGACTACATTGAATTACCAATATAGTACATTTATGATGACTATAAATAAAGTTAAGATAATTTACATCAAATTTTTTAATGATACTCATTCATGGTCTCCATTTTTGGCTAAAACATTTTTTGACCTCCAAGGATTTCATGCTTTATATGCATATAAACTAGTGGCCTTGATAATCCATTGGGATATGGGGTCATGAATGCTACCTGACTTGAAATAGAATTGAAACATGGACTTGAAAGCATCCTTAAAACAAATTGAAACTGTACTAACTCAAAACATACAACATATAAAAAAATGTGTCATAATACAATTGGAGAAATAACAACAAAAATAAAATAAAAAACTCATGCTCTAAGAACTTAGTGAAGAAAAATACCTACTCTACTATGTAGAAAATTATAAATCTAACCTTAATAGAATGGGATAAAAGTATCCCATTTATTTGGATAATCAACTCTTCTCCATCAATTTTTTCAATTTGAAATTCATTATGTTCTTTACAAACAATGAGAATATAGGGTACACTACACAATCTATCAAACTTGGTATGCTTATGAAGTATAGACCTATATTCATCCCACTTTAATAAGGGATCTCCTTCTTGATATTATCTTAAAGAAACCCTTCTATTAAAATTCTTATTCACTTAGGCTTGATGGTATTACATGGTATGCATAGAATGATTTCTTATCTCCTATAAGGCCATTAACTCTATCAATATTATCTCCATAGGATCACACTCCGTGAACTCATGTTGATGAGCTAACTCAAGGGATGGTAGTTAAGGATAAAAAATCATCTTATCCTCTATCCCATATATAATCATGTATGGAAATTTAAAAACAACCTTCTTAGGGGTGATCCTATCAACCCATAGGGTTGTTGTCAACTTGGTGTGCCAAGCTCTTTGATTATCTTCTATTGTTATTTTAATGATTCTGATCAAGTTCTTATTTATGTACTTCACTATCCCATTCCTTTGATGGTGGTAATTGGAATAAGAACTTAGATAAATTACATTCTTGAGAGCCCAATCAATTGTTCTTTCACTACTAAATTCTAATGCATTACCATAAATTATTATTTAAGGAACTCTAAATCTATTCACTAAGCTTTCATAAAAGTTAATAACTAAATTTTCAAAAGCCTCCTTATGAGATATTGCTTCCACCCACCTTTTGAAATAATTAGTGGTTGTAATCACCCATTTATGGCTAACACTTGAATATGGATTTATCATGTCAATGGAATCAATACCCCATTACATGAATGGATTATCCACTTGAATAGGATTGAGAGGAAGGTGTTGATGCCTAAACATGTATCATAGGTACCCAAATTATTTAAAAATAATTCTCATTTTTTAATTATAAAAATTTAATACATGAGTTGTTCGTTGTGATAATCCTATTATATGTTGTTGGAATAGAGTTTGAACAAGTGACTATTTCACAATATTTATATTATTTGGTGGTTAGGAGCCATCGTGGCCAAATAGAAGATATATGTAAAATATGGAGTATAATATGCTAAGATCAATGAATTATTATAAAAAACTAATCTAATACTAATCTAATATGGATATCCACAATGACCATTAAATGAAGGTGTTCTAGCTAAAAAATAAGGAAAATGAAGGTTAGGGTAGAAAGAAAGATGTTGATCTTGTTTCAAACATTAAGACAGAGTTCAGATTTCATATAGGGTGTACTTAACCAATGTGTAACATGAAACAAATTAATCCAAAATCACATCATGCATCAAGAATACTTCTGAATACTGTGAGAAATAATGTAAATCAAAAGCAAGATTACTTTAAATATTTTCTCTTATAAGTAGATAACTAGTGCACATATACAAATGTAGAGTAAATAAAGTAAATAAAACTAAGGAACCTTCAATTAACCTATCATTAGTACAAGTTAATAACTCTAAATTCAAATGTACACACCAATAATTAATAAGAGCCATTCAAATCTAGAAGCAAAACTAGACAACTGAGAGAGAAATCATATAACACTTCACACAAGTAATTACTGGACAATCTTTGTAGAATTCTTTGCTTATATTCACTGCTCAAAGTTTACAAATTAATCTAGTTCTAATAACTCCCCCCTTATTTTCAAATGATAAGGATATTTTTATAATATGTAAATAAATATGTTGATAGGTGATATCAAGTTAAATTTGAACATGTATAAAGGACATTTGTCCTTTCTATTACATTCTATAACAAATGATGTTTTCTAATGAACTGACCTATAGATATCATGCTCCTATAAATTGCACATGTCTTATAAAAAAAATATCCTATTTAGAAATATCATACAATGTTGGTTACAATAATAATATTGCTATTACAATATCTTAGGACCTACTAGCTACTACAAGATCTTTATGGTGCCTTGACACTCTTGGCCTTGTATAGGTATGGTCTACTCTTCAATCTGCTCAAGGATAATATTGGTCTAATGGCATCATTATTTCAAACATTATGTGCTTAGATCTGAACCATTTATAATACCAAATCTACAAGGTCTCTAATTTGGCCCATACACTCACATAGCTTTAATGTGGCTATTTCATGGTTTCTTGGGTCATTCTCTTCATCACTATCCAAAAATGACTATTGTATTTTAAAATTTGGATGCAAGCAACTATGTTAAAGTTAACATCCACATAGCTATCATTTTATGTCTAAAAGAATGTTTTTGATGGGTACATGATCATCAATTTTAAAAACATCTAGGGGACCATTTACTATGTTAAACTTGACATCCATGTAGCTATCATTTGATGTCTATGGAAACATATTTGATGATCATGTGATCACCAAATTTAACCATGTTATCAAGGCTTATTAATATATTAAAATTTAAATCTTTGAGACCATCATTTGACATCCATGGGAATATATTTTATGGTCACATTACCATCAATTTTAACATAGTTATGGGGATTATCTACCAAGACTACCACTTGTCATCTTCTAATTTGCTTCGTATTATACATGTATGACATGTTAACTTCTTGGTGCCTCTTGGCTCTTCATATTGGGATATGTAGTTATGCCACATTATAGTCTCTGGAAACCTTTGACTATTCAATGTGGTCTCACTCCAATTGAGATGGTACAAATCAATGTTGGCCATTGATTTCCACAAGGTGTTCAGTCTTTAAAATGGGGTCCACTACTTGACTTATCAATCATTGATTTCACTCAAGTCGACCTGGGTCCTTTAAATAAATGCATGTTGTATATTTGCATCTAAGTAGTTGAACATGATTGGTCCCTTCATTTTATAAAATATTAAGTTAGGCCTAAGAGCATGTATAAATGACTTAGGATAAAAAATGATTAAGCTAAATTGTAAACAAATTATATGAGATCCCATGAATTTAAAAGGGACATAACATAAAGACTTTAGACTATGGTTTTTTTCATATTAATAAATATGAATATTTTAATCTAATGTTTTTAAGCTAAGTCTACAACATATAAAAAGGACTTAAAAAGACCTATGCACGAAGATTTTTGGACCAAGGTGATAAACATATAATAAAAGGGACCTCACAAAAAAAGATTTAGCATAAGGTCTTAACCTAGGGTTTCATTTTATAAATAAATATGATGGAAGTTTGGGATAATTCATTGGGATGAGTGATAAAAATGGCCTTGCATTTTTAGTTAGACCATGCTAAGATAAAAGAGACCATCTGATATAAAATAGACCTAGCATAAGATTATTAGCTTAAGTTTTGGTTGTGTTGAAAAACATGACCAAGACTTATGATAAAAATTAAACAAAGACCATGGTATTATTAATTTATTTCTACTTAAACATAAATAAAAGGATATAATAAAATTTAAAATTGAATTAAAATGTCCAAGTAAAATATTAGTCTAGGGTTTCAAAAACATGAATTTAATTAATCAATTATAGATTATGGTTAATAAATGATTAATTTAAGATTGAATAAAAAAAATTATAATCATTATCAAACCCAAATTGGATAAATTAAACCTAAAAATTGAAACACAAATATCCAACATTATCACTTTAGATAAGATTAGAACAAAACCACAAACTGATAAGTTAAGTAGACCATGGTGTGGATGACCTTCAAATAAAAAAAATGTGCAAACATGTTAGTCACACTTTGATCAAGTGGATTTTAATCTCAAGTAAAAATATTAATAATTTTACACATGGGTCCCAATTTTATAGAAATTGGTATTTGTTGACCTCAACAAATGGTGACTTCTAGGGGAAACATAGAAATATGTTAGAATTCAGAGACTCTAGTTTAGACTGATATTTAATCTACTCATTTAATTTGATCCATCACCATTAATTAGATAAATTAATGGTTATAAAAAATGTTTCACATGTATAATTAGTGTAAAACATCAACACTTATTCATGTTTTGTTTTTGATTTAATTCCACTTACTCATTGTGAACAGATTTATAGAACAACTTCCAGGTTCATGGCTTTATTTATTAACTCTAGGTTTTAGCCTATTTAAATATTAATTAAGGATTTTTCTCAGTTCAAGGAAGGATTGGTAATTTATCTTCTCCTAGCTAGACATCTATAGCCATGATAGAGATTCTTTTGGTTCCACTCAAGGCCTTGTTCCATTACTAGCCAGGCATCCATATCCCCAATGGAGATTACCAAAATCGTCTTTGCTTGGAAATATTTTGATTTTAAAATAAGATATTATTTTTGTATTTTTTAGATCATTTTGAATTTATATCAAAGGTTTGGAACTATTTTAGTGAGGTTTATTTATTTGGTCAAGTGTTTGATTTTCACGTAATCATCGTTGGCTATAAACTTTGTCCTAGGCAATTAATATTTTTAAAGTGAAATCAAGACTATGTCCTAATATTTTAAGCTTTCATTTTACATGTGAAATCATGATTAAAACCAATATTAGATCATATTAAGGTTTAAAATCTCAAGGAACAATTAACTTATCCATCAATCTTTACCAATTTCTAGAAACTAGAACTTCAATCTCACATTTCATCAATGCATGATCAACCAATGTTGAGAAGCCATACCCAAATTTATAAACCATGAAGATCTTGAGCATTATAAATAAAAATTAATATAATAATTATCCAGAGGGAGTTATTGAAAATCAAGGAACAAATCAAGATAAAATAAAAAATATAAACGACCACTATATATAAATAAGAGACAGGAAGGAAAAAAGCAAGACACAAATAATAGGAAAGAAAATAAACTAAGACCTATACTAACTACACAAAGTACTTACCTCCTAGGTTAAATTAAAAATTATTTATCCTGCTATAGAACCTTGAATCATGATTATTTTCATTTATTTGCCTCTTCTTGTGGATAGGAGTACTTGTATGCTTATGTCTTGTAGGTGATATAGTTTGGTCTCTTATCAAAATTATTAGATGCATGGATTAAAGATATGAATCTAAGACCCAATCATCTTCTTCCCAAAATTTTATACTTTGTAGAAAGAGTGCTAGTTATTCTTCACCCATAGATAAATAATGGATTATATCATCCTCACTCAATGATGTTACCTCACATAGTATACTTAGAAAGATGTATTCATTAGGTTCTTGCTGAGGTGAACATGGACTGCCAATCTTTGCATAAAAATATTCCAAATCATCCCAAAAGGCTTCTTCATCTTTATAAGCTAAATGGATTTCATCTATAATCTCATCATCAAAAATGTGTTGGTCCCATACTTATAATCTTTTGATGAAGTCACATGATAATTCCTGATCTAATTCACCATATTCATATTCATCTTCAATGATGAGGGGTGTCTATTTTATCCAATCAGACCTTAACTTATCTTGGTTTTAGATCTTCAAAATAATATCATCTTTCAAGTAATCTAGATCATTGGTGAAATCCTTAGATGAAGCATCCATGTGTTTGTTTATCCCATCATCTACCATCTTTAGCTCTTTGATTCCATTTAAGAAATCATGGTATGACCTATACTAGTGATCATCTTCTTTAGGGGGTATTCTTCATTTCAAAAATAAATCTACACATGTTGTCTTTTTGGATAACTTCTAAGGAAAGATCATCTTGTACTTTAACCATATCCATTTCTAGAAACTCTTCTTCTTCATCTGTAGATGTCATAATGATGATGTTTAGTTGATCCTTAATTACAATCTAATCTTTAGGAATAGAAGTAATCTCATATGCAACTTCATCAATTGGCTCATCTTCATCCTCATATTCATCCTCAAATGGAAAATAAAAATCCTCTATCATGAAACCTTGGGATGTTTCTACAAAGTTAGATGTCCTCGCAACAAAGTCATGATTAGGCATAATTTTAGAGGTTTATAAAATATTGAAATGATCAACCAAAACAATATCATATAAAATTATTTGTATGTTTTTAGATGATACAATATTGTTGTTTTTATGAAACCCATTAGGAGGCCTATTGAATCTTTTAGGGCCTTCCCTTGTATTTCCTACTTGTTTTTGTAACTCAAGAAAGTTAGTGCTTATTTTTTGGACCATTTATAATATCAAGTCATTTGAATGTTTTGGTGTCTCAAGATCACAAATTAGAGCATTACTACTGGTTATAGGCACTATATTTCTATGGTTTTGTAGATAGGATCCTCTTGTAGTGTTATTTAGGGACTCTGGGTTTTGGCTAGGATATGTATGACTTAATTGAAAATGGTTTTGTACTAGTGTTAAAGTAGGTATACTAGTAATAAAATTCTAGATGGGCCAATTTGAATTGACATTTAGCATGGAATATGCCATCTAACCTAGAGACTATATTTGGTCATTAATGATCATAGCTTTAGAGTAGGCCTGAGTGAATGTGTTTATGATTGGAAGATATATTTTTAGTAGCATTGAGGTCATAGGATCTATAACATCCTTATATATTTCTAAGTCTAAAGCCTCATTGGGTCTATAAGGGGCTATGGTTCTACTAAACATTTTTTAGAACCAAACATTAAAGGCTCTGATGGTTTCATTAAGATCCTTTTTAGTTATGGTGAACTATTGATGCAAGACATAGGGAGTAATAATTTTTCTGAATTGATAAATGAAGATATTCTTAAAGTCATTCTAGCTAGTAATGAAATCCTCTAGAAGGTTAAGAAACCATCATAGGAGGAATATTTAAAATTAAATGTAAATAACCTATAGGCTACGTCTTCATGAGTCACATTCAACAATTTTAGAGAATTTTTAAAACTTCTAACATGATATTTTGTTTTGACAACATTAGTATTTATTGATGTTGGTTTTATGCACACTACATCCATAATGAGGTAGCCTCTAACATTTTAGGATCTCAATGGAATTAAACTGAACTCTATGGCATGAGTTACAAGTATGTGGTCTATAAAAACCAATTGATGGAATAGCAGGTAGGGTATGATAGTTGTTAACAAGGTTTTTGGATGGAGGTGTGGCTTTCTAATAGAGTGAGTTCCTATGTGAGTTTTATGGGTGGCTAGCTTATAATCTAGAGTGGGTATACCTTAATAAAAAATTCAAAAAGAAAAAGTAAGGTAGGGAAGAAAAGAAGACTCCATGGTCCTTAGGAATTACTTCCTTTGTTGGATCTTTAATAGACCTATGCTTTCTCAGACCAATGTCCATTGCCAGTAACAAAAACATAGAAGCATGCAAACATAGCTAGGAAGTCTAAGGGAATAGAGATGTAGGAAGTTCACATGCCTTAGACAAAGGTTGTTCTTTTTAAGGTAGTTGATACACACCCTTGATTAGGATATTATGGCTTGAGTATGTAAATTATTTGAGGTATTTGTTGCATGCACAGAAAAACTACACCAAAGAAATCATAAATACACATTCAAAAATATGATTCTATTTAACTTAACTATTTCAATCAATACATTCACAAATCTTCAAAACTATTGCACATCTAGGATTAGCATATTAATCAAAGCAATCAAGAATCTATTTTTAGCTTTATCACAATAAAAATTATTAAAGCAAACAAGCCTAGAAACAACAACTAATTACACAACATTGGAAAGAAAATACTCAAAACACTTTGTTTGATGACCAAAATGGCTTGTTTCTCTATATTCCAAAATTTTCTAACAAAAATAAAGTTGGGGGTATAATTGTATTTATGGATCTTGGTGAAGTATTCACCTCATCCAGTAGAAAAAGGAAAGGCTCAGATGGAATCGACAGTTCAGGGACAAGGTTCAGTCAAGGCAAATGGCCCAGATCTGGAGGGTTTCACCCCAGCTCGACGTTGGGCTAAAGGACGTGGTCAAAAACGTCCAAATATGGACCGGCGTGGAGATGCTGGTTTTAACCGTTTTGAAGCTCTTGACAATATGGTAATTGAAGAGGGACTTCCTCTTATTGTTCAGGATAGGGAGCCTGGGATAGAGGAGCGTCATCCTAGCCTCAATGACACTCAGGATATGATTGTCCAGCAGTCCACAGAGGATGTTCTTAGCCCTGAGGACGGTGTTCTAATGGCTCTTCCAGCTTCACAAGAAAAGGAGGTTCGATGGGCCAATTTAGTGAAGGATAAAGGGGTGCCCAGTAAGGAGAAGGACACCTCATCCGCCCTGGGTCTTATGCAGAGGCCTTTTAAGAAAGCTTCGGTTTCGACCCCTTCTAGAGTTGGCCGAAGGACGGACCAAGATAAACTCAAACTCACAGGTGATTTGCTAGTTGAGGCAGGGGTAGTCAAGACCCTGGATGAACACTTCCCTCACCCCTCCTCATGATTGTGCTCTCGTGGAATGTGAGGGGTTTGAACAGCCCCCAAAGGCAAAAAGCTTCGCGTCAATTAATTTTTGATCAATCTCCAGATATTTTTTGCATCCAAGAAACCAAGCTTTCCGTGGATTCGCTGTTTTCTTGTGCTCCCAATATTTGGGTTGGTGGCCAATGGCAAGGTGTTGGTGCTAACGGGACTTCTGGAGGCATAGCTATCGGATGGGACCCCAAAAAAGTTGTTCTAATTCAGTGGATGTCCTCCAACTCTGCTCTCTCAATGGTAGCCTCCTCTACGGAAACAGGGGAGCTAGTTTTGGTGACCACGGTTTATGCGCCTACTGATTTTTCCGGCCAGCAAAGGCTATGGGAGCATATCCGGCATGTCAGAGGCTACCACCCTTTTTTGCCGTGGTTGGTTGCTGGAGATTTCAATTCAGTTCTTAGCCTGGAAGAGAAGAGTGGAGGTTTGATGCGGCTTGGACCCTCCTCACAGCTCTTTCGGCAAAACATTGAGCTCTTACATCTCTCAGATGTTAAGCCTTGTAATGGTCTCTACACTTGGAATAACAGGAGAAGCGGAGATGCGGCCATATCCGAACGACTTGACAGGTTCCTTGTTTCCTGTTTTTGGCTTTCTGGATATATGTCGATTTCTTCTGATATTCTTGACTGGAGGGGTTCTGATCATTGGCCGATCAGACTATCCATCAATTGTGTTAAGACTCCTAAGAAGTCACCTTTCAAATTTCAGTTAATGTGGCTGCGTGACTCTTCTCTCCACGACCTGATGACCCAATGGTGGAGACAGGGAGCCCCTGAGTATGGTACTGCAATGTACTCTTTTTCCAAAAATCTGCAGTATGTCAAGCGTAAATTGAAATATTGGAACAAATTCTGTTTTGGCAACCTTCATGCCCAGAAGGAAAAGGCGCAAAACCAGCTGGATGTCCTTACCCGGCAAATCAGGGACACTGGTTTGACAGAGGATCTCCGGGTTGCAGAATCACAAGCGATTGCGGACTTAGCGGAATGGGAACTTAGGGAGGAAATCTATTGGAAGCAAAAAGCCCGGATTGACTGGCTCCAGGAAGGTGACAGGAACACTGCTTTCTTCCATAACTCCGTGCAGGGTAAGCGCAACAGAAACTCCATAAACTCCCTTATTGCCACGGATGGGACACGGCTGTCCTCCTCCCAAGCTATATCCAGGGAGGCTATTCGGTACTTCTCTAATCTTTTCTCGGCTGATCCACCCACTGAAGAGGTGGCTGAAAATACAATTTTAGAGTGCATTCCATCTGTTGTGACTGTGGGAATGAATAATTCTCTTATGCAACCAATTGGTTTGCCTGAACTGGAAGGAGTGGTTTTCAGCCTAAGAAAAGGCAAAGTCCCAGGACGGGACGGTTTTCCAGCTGAATTTTTCCAAGAATTTTGGGACATCATCAAGCAAGATTTGTTAGCTATGATTCAGGAATCTTATTCCAGCAAGGAGATGCTCAGGGCTTTGAATGCTACCTTCTTGGTTCTTATTCCAAAGCAAGAGCAGGCTGATCGGCTAGACCTTTTTAGACCCATTGCACTTTGTAATGTGGTGTATAAAATTATTTCCAAGATCTTAGCGGAGAGACTTAAGGCCTGCCTTCCTGCTGTGATTTCTGAAGAGCAAGGGGGCTTCGTTGCTGGCAGACAGATTTTAGACGGGATTGTTATGGCTGCGGAGGCTATCCACTCCATGAACATTTCTCAGGAGCGTGCCATGTTCATAAAGCTGGACATGGCAAAGGCGTATGACAGGGTGAACTGGGGTTTTTTGTGCAAAGTTCTCCTTGCCTTTGGTTTTTGCCAGGATTGGGTTAGCTGGACCATGAGTTGTGTTTCCACTACCTCCTTCTCGGCCTTGATCAATGGAGAACCTACTGAGTTGTTTGGAGCTTCTAGAGGTCTGCGCCAAGGGGACCCGCTCTCTCCGTACCTGTTTATTATCTTGGCCGAGGGACTGGGCCGGCTCATCAAAGCTCGGGTTTCCCAAAACCTGCTTCATGGATGGAGATGGGGGAATGATTTGACTGTGTTGACGCATCTCCAGTTTGTTGATGACACCGCTCTTATTGGGAGAGCCCGAATTCGGGAAGCTGAGGCTTTTCGGCTTATCCTTGATACTTATCTTGCTGCCTCTGGCCAGAAAATTAATGAACACAAGTCCTCTCTCCTTTTCTTTCATACTCCTGAAGCCATTCAGAGGAGGATTGCGGATATCTTGAGGTTTCAAATTCAGAGTCTCCCCCTCACTTACTTAGGAGTCCCTATTGTGCTGGGAAGACAACCGCGCCTTTTTTGGCAAAATGTGCTAGATAGATTAAGTCAGAAAGTGAACCACTAGACCCATAGGTGGCTGTCTACAGCTGGAAGGGTGATCCTCCTGCAGTCCGTGATCCAGGCCCTTCCCATATACAGGAGTATGGTGCAGGCCGCTCCGGTGTATTTCCTTCAAGAATTTGATGCTCTCTCTCGAAAATTCCTCTGGAATGGTAATTTGTCAGGTACTCGCTAGAGTCTGATTAAATGGGATATAGTGTGTCGTCCAAAGAGAGAGGGTGGCCTTGGCTTGCGCTCAGCTATCTGGTCTAGCCAAGCTCTGGCTGCCAAACTTTACTGGAGGTGGTGCTCCAGTTATTCTCACTTGTGGGCCAAGATCCTCTACCACAAATACTTACCGGGGATTGATCCGTTAGATATTGCTAGAATGCCTATAGAAGGCAGAGGCTCCATGGTATGGGATACCCTCAAGCGCGGAGCTCAGCTTGTGAAACAAAGTCTTTTCTGGATTTGCAACAATGGTACTAAAGCCCTTTTTTAGAATGATTCGTGGGATGGACAGCGCCCTCTCATCTCATCTCATCCGCACTTACAGGGCCTAAGTGAGTCTCTCATTGAAGCTGGTTGGAGCACGGTTGCACATTACAAAGAGGCTTTCAACCTGGGTACGGCAGTTGGTTACAGGTGGAAAAATTCTTCAGATTGGCCACCGGGGGGATCGAGGGAAGAGAGGTCAGAGCTGTCCCATATTCTGGCTGATAGAAGGTGTAGTTTTCTACAGGGTAGTGATGTCCTGGCTTGGGGAGCTGCCCCCTCCGGACAGTACTCTGTTTCCTCTGGTTATCAGGCTTTGACGAAGCAAGCTTTCGGTAATATGCAGTGCTCATGGTGGAAACGAGTTTGGAATACGTTCTCATGGCCTAAATGCAATTTTTTCCTCTGGGTCCTGACTTATAATAGAGTTCTCACTTGGGAGAACCTCTGCAGCCGTGGCTTCCAAGGGCCGTCCATGTGCTTGTTATGCTGTGATGACGAAGAGAACACTGCGCATCTCTTCTTCCAGTGCTGTTTTGTCAGAAAAATTTGGCATCTGTGGTGGAACCTGTGGGAATGCCCATGCTGGCATGTGACCTCTTTGATTGATTTTTGGGACAGATTGGGACACTCACCTGCCAAATCCCCTGTTCTCCAGATGGCATGGCTAATTGGGCCCTCCTTTATCCTTTGGAACATCTGGTTGGAGCGTAACAGGAGACTTTTCCAAGACAGAAAGCTGGAGTCAAAGAGTGTGTGGGAGCGAATTTTAAAGTCTGTTCAAGAAACTCTGCGTGTCAGGTATGAAGACATTGAGCTGCTGGACCCAGGGGAGGCTATCATCCACGTGCGTCTGGGCGCACATTCTGTTGACAGTCCTTCTTGGACGCCTCTTGTGCGTCGGACCTGTAATCCCAGGCATCAACAACAGCGTGCAAATCGGGTTGGACATTGGTCGCCCCCTACTGATGGAGTAATGAAGATAAATATGGATGGGTCCTCTAGGGGGAACCCTGGAGCTGCTGGCGTAGGAGGTGTGGCTCGGGACTGTTCTGGTGAGATCAGATTCATTTTTTCGCACTATATCGGCTTCCATACAAATAACCTTATGGAAGCACAGGCGATTCTTACTGCTGTGCAAAAATGTTGCGAACTAGGCTGGCAAAGGATCATATGTGAGGCAGATTCCCAGGTAATTGTCAATCTTCTCAATGGCCGGATCTCTGTTGATGTGGAGTGGCAATTGGCCTCGGTGACTAAACAAATTCTTCAACTCTGTACATCCCTGGAATCAGTGGTTTTTCAATACATTCCTCGCGAATGGAATGAAGTTGCAGACTGTCTGGCCAAATGGGCCTCGGAATATGGACCGTCTTGGAGTATTTCTGATGCTAGGATGCTTCCTTCGAATCATTTTCAGAAACTGGCTCAACTAGTGAGCCAGGACAAAGATTTGTAATTTCCCTGTTGTTCTTTGTTTTTCAATAAATTTTTACCCTTTTAGTTAAAAAAAAAAAAAAAAGTATTCACCTCATCCACCAAGTCTATACATGATTGTTACATGTGGTGGTTAGAATGTGTAGTTCTAACTATGGTCTAAAACCATCTAAGAAAAGCTAATATAAGCTATAAATAGACAAATTGACTTTACAAAAGTATGCAACATGTATTTATACAAGGAAATATAAATTTAATTTTGTAATGATTTATCTAATTACAAGTAGAATATAAATATACATGTCATCATAGGAGTTGTACATGCATAGGGCTAAGGTTTTATTGTCTGAAGTGCTATATTGGCTTTAGTAGGAGTGGATGTCAAAGTAGAAGCTAAATATATAGCAACACTACTAGAAGTTTGCTTCTTTTTCACCTCATTATCTTCATATAATTTATGTGATACCTCATGTTGTTGGTGAATAATTTATAAGTTAATAAATGATGGTTGGTGGATTTTATTGGTTTTCTTGAGGAGTCTTCCATGTTTATCTTTAATTAGTTGGAACATACCCCTAAAAATCTCAACTTCAATCACCTTCTTCATAACTTTGCTTAATTTTGATTCTATTCTTTCTATTACCAAACCTTGTATGCTCTATTTGAAGTTATCGATGGCCTCTTGGATAATTTTATCAAAATTTATTATACTAATAAATTTTCCCATATAATCTCTTGCCTTAGACAAATTTTGGTAATTAAAAATTTGTAGGGGCTAGGCCTCATGTGCCTAGTACTCTATAATTAAAGTTGTAATTGATTTTAACTACTATTTTACCTCCTCGTGCTTGATGAAAATCAAATTTAGGACATTAGATGCCTTGACTATGGTCATTAAGTTAATATGGCTATATAATGATTTGGTTATGTAGACAACTAGAATTTTAAGATTGGCACTATCTTAAACTAAAGAGCTACAGAGTTGACTTTCTTGGTTCACATGAGATGCCATCTCAGCTTTCATAATTTACATCACCTCTAAGAAATTATAACACTTGGATGTGGGCTCCCAAACCTTAGCTTTGATAAAAGTAAAAATATGCATTATGATAGATTGTTCTTTGAGTTATTCAATCTATGCTTACAATTCCTATACATCCTCTTCCATCTCCTTTCAAGATAGCTCTATGGCTTCATAAATGGCCACCACAACTTCCTTATGTGTTTAAACTAGGTCCAAAAAATTGTCTTCATATATAGACTATGTTAGCTACATGTTTTTCGTCTTAGTGATGGAGAACACTAGTTTTCATTATTCAAGGATGATTTTTATACCTTGGTCATCTTCAAGTTTTCTCTTCTTTACTCTTTGTATTATACCAGTTGGGGGGTCAAATAAAGTGGACATAGAGGGGAGCTCGATGACATTTTATCCTAACATTTGAGAATATTTAATCCTCAACTCTATGGTCCAAGGTGGAATGTTGAGGGGTGTATCAGTGGTTTTACCAATAATCCCTTTCTCAGCATCCTCTTTTAATTTCTTTTACTTATTTCTAGCCTTTGTCAAGACATTAGGTAAGGAAGGCCTTATTATTTTTGACCAATCCACTCCTCCAACTTGAGGGAATGTATGTACTATAACTATTTGAGGATTGGCCTTTTGTCCCATACTTTTTCTAGTTACTATGGTTAAGTGGAAGTGGGGAGTGGAAGGGAGATCTATGTAGACTAAACATGAAGTTTAGGGGTGGCCAGAGTAATCTACACTTTCCTAGTTGCCTTCTTCTTTTTGAGAACTCTCATAGTAGAAGTGCTAGTAGGTATAGAGGGAATAACCATGGGAAATGGTGTGGTAGTGAAAATAAAGGGATCAATGGTGGTTCTGGAAATTAAAGGAATGGATACAAAGGTAGAAGGAGAAAAAGGGGGTGGATGCAGTAGAGGGAATGGGAAATTCCATAAAAGACAATAGTATCTTATCAATAATAGAAATTGAAGTCTAAGGAAAACTAGACAAGGTTTGAGTGCCTTGGAGATGAAGCTCAATGGGGACAACCTAGAGACTCATATCTTTGGTTGTCTCCTACTAAACCTATTCATTTGAATCATCTACTATGTCCTTTATTATAACTTCATATTCTCTTGATGGTTGTGAACTTGAAGATGAAGTAGGCAAGCCTTGATATGTGTACATTATAGGGATACCTATGGGAGTATTGGGCTTCCTAGTATATACCAAAGGGGCCTTTCCTTGAATGGGAAAGATTTAGGAGGTGGATTTTGTTTCTTGTGAAGTAGATACCCTAATAGATGATACAATAAATACACAAGGGTATCCATTAGAACTCGACCAATGCTAGTAGTAGGTATTTATTGCATCTTGTCTTCCTCCTCATCAGCATCCAAGATGATAGGATCTACTCTTTCTCTTCTTATATATGTACTAGGCTTAAGTAGCCTAACCTCTCTCTTTAATTATTTCAATTTCAATTTTGTTGTAAGTCCTTGGGATGAGGAACCTTCTGATTCTCTAGATTGTCCTCTCCAAAAAATTTGATTATACCCTCCTTTAAAGAGAGCTCTTTAGCTCCCTAGTAGATATACCAAGTTTAGCTTTGATTATTTTAAAATAATCCTCTTATATCCCAGTAATCTTTACTCATTTTAATACTCCATATGATTTAGCATTCATAAAAATAAAATAATAAAAATAAGGATGGTGACTATTTGGGATGTTATACGCAATGATATATTTCTAGATTCTCCCATGGGGATCCTAATCTTCTCATGCCATTGTGGGTAAGCCATAACAATTTTGATTTCTTCTTACATCTCCAAGATGTTTCCTTATTTAATATACCATTCTACCAATTGAAATTATGCTTCTAAAGTATAATCATTTTTTCTATTTAGTGAAATCCTCCTTAATGCTATTCCATAACTAGAAAGCAATATCTTGTTCAAAAAATTTATTCTGTACATAATTTGGGAGACATAAGGGATCAACCTTGTTTCTGCAAACCATGATGATAGTAAAATCTAGGTACAAGAAATCATCTCATTTTTTGCTCAAATTCTTTAGAGTTTTTTCTCCAAGTCAAGGAATAGGTGAGCCATGAATAGCTTATCATACCTATGGGTAAATGTCCTCACATATCCTAACCATATGATTTTGGTAAGTGTATATATGCATGAAGTAGTAGGGGTCACAAATTATATTTTTTATGTAATCTATGGCTAGAGCCCACAAATTTCCAAAGTCCTTATAGCACATTTCCATGACTGTATCTACTAAATACAACATCATATAAAAATATCCCATGGGGGTGGGACATGTATCCTTATGCACAAATTTTTCTCTCAATCTCAAATTGATTACTTCCCCTAGGGCATAAGTGACATCATGTGACAACATCAAATATAGTAATGGTACCCAATATAAATTTACAAAATGGATGTTGGGCATACCATATAATCTATTAAATAAATCCATACCTATCTAAATTACCATATTAAATTTGTCAATTAGAATCACTCCCTTTGACTTTGTCCCTTGCCAGGTGATAGTTTGGTTTAAGAGTAGCCATGAGGAGATCACCTTTAAGATTGAGGTTTCTACATTGAATTGGACCCAAGTATGTTTATCATAGTATATGTCTGATATGCTAAGAGATAGATACCTATGAAAATCATTTTTGGAGATACATGTGACCACTATGTCACCACAAGAATGTAGTAAGTAAGCATCACATAATATTTTGATGGAAAAGAACAAATCCCTAATAAGGTCTATGCAAGGCATAACTTTTGGTTTGGCCATGGTGAAATTTAATATTTCATGTTTTTAGGATATAAGTTCCTAAAAAAATTACCTTTTTGCTTGTATCCTTTCATCATCTAATGAAAACATGTCCATTGAATCAATAGCATTCTAGAGTTGTGATTAGTTATGATACTTATATTAAATTATCTCTGCATCAAAGATAATGCCTTAAATTATGTGAAAACCTTAATTGAGAATGTAGATGGTGGATTTACTCCTCAGAATGTCCTAGATGTGGAAGTCACAGTTTCATGATCTAGACTATTGTAATTTCCTTCGATATACTATGTATTATGTAATCACTTTGGCTCTTAGTTTAGTCATTATTATACTCATAAAATTATCAAGATATGAACTAGGGATATTGATCACTATTATAAATGAATATGATTTGATATAAAGTTAACATGGATTCATATGATGTCTTCAATGGCTAGGTATCATCTATTAGGATCTTGGATTGAATACCAATTTATGCAATATAAATCTGTAACATTTACTTTGCTTTTATTTCAAATTTGTTAGCTTGGGTTGATGGAGGGGCCTTAGTATTTATCAAATAAGAAGCATTTTATCTTTGTTTGGATAAGTATGGAACAATTTTAATAGTGTTCTTTGTAATAAAGCACCTCTGATTACAATGTTAAAAAAGTGCTTTTGGGTCAATGTCCATGGATAATTCCCTTGATTATTTTAGATAAAGTGTCTATAGAAATTATTCCAAAGGAGTCTTTTATTTATTTATAACTCCAAAAAGAATTATTCCAAAGGGCTAACTCATGGATAAAAGATATTTTCAAACTCCTTGAAGGTTACTTTTTAATTTCTCAAAGGATACTTCTATACATCTATGGGTCACTTCAAAGGTCCCAAATGGTAGCTTTCGAGGGATGAAGGGAACCTTTGATCTAAAAAGGGCACTTTTATATGGATAAGGGTCATTTTAAAGATATTTAAGGGTAAGTTTCATAAAACTTGAAGGGCATGTGCCTTTAACTCGAAGGGTCAGATTCTCTCAAACACAATATCTAAAAGAATTTGACTACATGACAAAATTCCTAAAATAAAAGTCTTGAAGGGTATGTCAGAAATGAAAAAGGGAATTTGGATATTCCATAAAGGCCTAAATGTCCTTTTCAAAATATCCTAAGGATATGTGGCCACTTAGAAAAGGGCACACAACTTAAAACAAATATTATGTAGGGTTGGTTTAACCAAAACTAAAGGATAGGTTTTTCGTAATTGGCCTAAACCATAAAGGCCAAAGGACAATTTGGTTCATGACACAAGGGGTAGGTAAAAGACCTAAAGGGTATATCTCAAAGGCTAAAGGGGCTGAAACAATATTTTCAAAAGGTAGTTTTCACAAAACCTGAAGGGTATCTGCCCTAAAAAGAAGTAGTTAAAAAGGATTTAAATGGTTAATTTGGGGAAGGCCGAAGGGCTAGTTTGAAGGTTTTGAAGGGTAGGTGGAAATAACTTGAAAGGTCTAATTTGGGATAAACGTTTTTCTGAAGTGTCTACTTCATAAAGGTTGAAGGGTAGGTTTAAAAAGGTAAAAAAGACATTTTAAAAGCTTTGAAGGTAAATTCTAAAATGTTGAAGGGTACATTGGAAATAGTATAAAGGGTCTACTTCATAGCAAATTTGAGATTATTTGTCCATGATAAAATTTTGAAGGATCTACTTCATAAATGCCAAAGGTCACTTCCAAAATTCTTGAAAGGTACTCTCATATGGCTAAGGGTCATTCTAAAAGTTTTTAAGGATAAGTTGGATAGGTTCAAAGGGATAATACATCAAGGAATTTGTTTTAGGGGAAAGTGTATGAAGTCTATAATTCACTAAGGCAAAGAGTCTGTAGGTTGAATTCTTTTAGGAGAATTGTTGCCAAGAAAAAATCAATAAAAATTTCTCTGAGAAAAATAAGGCTTCCCAAATAATAAGCTTGAAAGAAAATAGGACCAAAAATTCTTGAAACATTACATTCAAAAAGATAATTTTGTATGAAGGCCAAAAGAATTAGCCTGAAGGTTATGAACCTAAAGAACACATCTTCAATACACAAGTTAGTCTCATAAACACAATACCAATACTTTTTCACCAAAAAAGTGAAATGTCCTAAATTTTGAATAGACATATGAAAAGGATTCCCCCCTAAGATCATATTTCAAAACAAAAAGTGGGTCCTCATTTCCTTCTAGAAGAAAATGGGGAATGTTGGGTATAATAGGATTGAAAGAAGGCAAACATCTTTTAGGATTTTAAGGAAGATCATGCATAATACCTGGTATGTTGATTTAAGAACCACCTAGCCAAGCCATAACTTGAACACATGAGTACCTTGAATTAGTTAAGTATTTGAGACTTGGGAATTTCACTCATCTAAGCCTTGGCTTGGGAGATTCCAGTCTGTAACCTTTAAACATATTTAAAATACAATGCATCAAACTGATCTTTGCAAATTATAATGATTAAGTTTGCATGTTAAGCCAATTTTTCACAAACATATGTAAATCATGACTATCTTTAACTTAGGAAGATCAATAATACATCTATAATGATGAATGAAAGGGATTTTTACATCTCTAATTTTGAATAAACTCAAGTTTTCAAAGAACTAGTCAATCTTTCTACCAAATTGCTATTACTAACCTTAGACATGGTAAATAGTCAAAGCATGAAATACCTTTGCATGAATGCCTATGAATCTTCAAAGAATATTTATATTTTGCTAAAGGAAGCCCAAATATTAGTTTACAACCATAAATATCAATGATATTTACATAATTATGCCCCAATAATCACAAATATGCAAAGAATACATCAATCTTTGGACATAATTCACCAAAATGTGCAAATATTCTACAAATTCACAAAGGTCTAACTAAATACCTCCTAGCACTAGCACAACTCCTCTTATTGATTCCTAATGTGTACCATAGGTTCCCAAAGTGTTTAAAAATACTTGTCATTTTATATTTCTAAGAATTCATTTCATGAGTTATGGGTTGTGATAATCCTATTATTTGTTGGTATAATAGAGGCTAAAAAAGTGACTATTTCACAATATTTATATTATCTAGTGGTTAGGAGCCACCATGACCAAATAACAAATATATGTAAAATATGTAGTAGACTATGTTAATATTAGTAAATTATTATCAAGAACTAATCTAAGACTAATATAAGATGGATATTCATAATGAACCTTAAACTAAAGTGATTCAGTTAAGAAAGAGCCAAAAGGAAGGGTAGGGAAGAAAGAAAGATGTTGTTGGTCTTGTTTTAGACATTATGACAAAGTTTATATTTCATCTAAATGTGTACTTAACTAATGTGTAGCATGAAATAGATTAATCCCAAATCACATCATGCATTAGGTATACTTCTAAGGACTATGAGAAATAATTCAAATCAAAACCAAGATTACTTTAAGCATTTACACCTATAAAAAAATAACTAGTGCACATCTACGAACGCAGAGCAAATAAAATGAAGAAAACTAAGGATATTTCAATTAACCTGGCATTAGGACAAGTTAAAAACTGTACCATCTAATTTACACACCAATAATTCATAATAACCATTCAAATCTGAAAGTGCAATCGGATAACTGAAAGAGAAACCATATAGCACTTCACACAAGCAAATACTAGAAAATCTTTGCATAATTCCTTGATTATATTCAAGGCTACAAGTTTATGAAGTAATTTAATTCTAAGAACTCTCTCCCTTTTTATAAATGACAAATCTCCTTCTATAATATGCAAAGAAGCATGTTGATCAGTGATATAAATTTACATTTAAACATGTGTATAGGATAGTTGTCTTTCCTATTACATTCTAGAATAAATTATCTTTTCTAATGAATTGATCTATAAAAAACATGCTCTTATAAATTACACATATTATATAAAACAATATCCTATTTTTAAATGTCATATAATACCATTTATAGTAAGAATATTCCTATTTAACCTAAATTAGGCTACTAGTTATTGCATGATATTTATGGTTCCCTGATGCTCTTGGCCTAGTACAGACATGGTCCCATCTTCAAGCTACTCAAGGATAATAATGATCTAATGTTGTAGTTAGTTCAAACATTATGAGCATATATCCCAACTCTCTACAATACCAAGTCCATAGGGTCTTTGATTTGGCCCATTGCACTCACATATATTTTAAATGGCAATTCAATGGTATCCCAAGTCATTCTATTCATCACTATCTAACAATGATCATTGCCTTTTAACATTTGGATCCAAGAAACTATGTTAAAATTGACATCTATGTGGGTATTATTTGATGTCCACTGAAATGTCTTTGACAGTCACATGATCACCAATTTTAAACATGTCTGGGGGACCATTTACTATGTTAAAATTGATGTCCACACATCCATCATTTGACATACATGGGAACATCTTTGATGGTTACATGACCATCAATTTTAAAAACGTGATCAAGACTCATTGCTATGTTAAAATTGATGTCCTCATGACCATTATTTGACATCTATGGGAATATCTTTGATGATCCCATGACTATCAAGTTTAAAATAGTTATGGGGACTATCTACCAAGTCTACCACTTATCATCTTATGATTCACTCTATATTTTTTGTGTGACATGTGTTGACTACTCAGTGTCTCTAGGCTCTTCGTACTGGGCTCTACGGTTATGCCACATGGTAGTCCAAAATATCCTTTAACTATTCAACATGGTCTCACTGCATTTGATCAAGATGTATGAATGAATACTAGCTATTGATTTCTAAAAGGTGCTCAATCTTTAAAATGGGGTCCAGTATTTAACTTTTCAGTCATTGATCTCATTTCATTTGATCTGGGTCCTCCACTTAAACATGTGCCATAGATTGGGATCCAAATAGTTGAATGTGATTGGTCCCTATATTTTATAAAATATTAAGTGAGGCTTGATAGGATGTATAAAGGAATTAGGATAAAAAAATGACTAAGCTAAGTTCTAAACCAATTATATGGGATCCCATGAATTTAAAAGGGACATATCATAAAGACTTTGGACCATGGTTTTGTTCATATTAATAAATATGAATATTTTAGTCTAAGGTTTTTAAGTTAAGTTTACAACATACATAAAGGACCTTAAGAATAATAAAAGGACCTAGGTAGGAATATTTTTTGGACAAAGGTGATAAACATAGAACAAAAGGGAACTCATGGAAAATGACTTAGCATAAGTTCTTAACCTAGGTTCTCATGGTGTAAATAAATGTGATGAAACTTTGACATAAGGCCTTAGGCTGATTAATACAATTGACCCTGCATTTTTAGTTGGACCATACTAAGATAAAAGGGACCATGTGATTAAAAATAGACCAAGCATAGGATTTTTAGCCTAAGGTTTGGTTGTGTTGAAAAACATGACCAAGAATTAGGATAAAAATTAAACTAAGACCATGGTATTATTAATTTTTTCCCACTTACAATTAAATAAAAGGCTCCCACCAAATTTAAATTTGAATTAAAAGGTCTATGTAAAACATTAGTCTAGGGTTTCAAAAACATGAATTTAACTAATAAATTATAGATCAAGGTTAATAAATGATCATTTTAATATTTAAGCACCAAAACCCTAATCATTATCAACCCCAAAAGGGATCCATTAAACCTACAACCTAAAACACAAATATATAATGTTAGCACTTTAGATAAGATTAGAGTAAAACCATGAACAAATAAGTCTGCTAGACCATGGTCTGGTTGACCTTCAAGTAAAAATAATATGCAAACATTCTATTGATACTCTGATGAAGTGGATTCTAATCTCAAGGCACAAATTTACACAATTTGACAAATGGGTCCCATTTTTTTAGAAATTGGGATTTGTTGACCTCAACATAAGGGATGCAAGAATTTATTTACCTAAAAAAAATGCACACTTTTTCCACCTCCTTATACATTTATAATATTAATTAAATAATCTATACTAATATTACCCATCCCTCATTAATTTTAATGTTGTGGTCTTAGGTGAAAATTGACCTCTATGTGGTCCATCATGGAATTATTTTGATAACTTATCAATATGTGTTAGGAATTAAAAAACAAACTTTAAACTAGATATAATCTGACCATAAATCAGATCCAAATTATGCAATAGCATGCATCATGGAAATATTCCTCAAATCATAGATATTATGAAAACATAAATGTAGAGAATAAGAATAAATCACACAACACGAATATACCATGGTTCACCCAATATGGGCTACATCCACCAAGATAGTCCTCAAATAAAATTGTAATCTAAAAACAAGATTATAATTAACTCTCATAGAGATATAAAATTTATTATAAAAATGTTACACAAATAAATTTTACACTTTCACCTACACCTTCACAATACTATATCTCATAAGTATCTATACCCCACCTCATAATAAACACTTACACTTTGTAAAAAAAATTGCACTTTGATTCTGATCCTTAAGGCCACACCCTACAAATAAAACCACAACCTCTAAAGGCCAAACCACACATGTATATATAATAAATGAGATAAAATACACAAAAGGAGGAGAAATTCACCATGCTTATCTATGATAAGCATCATCCACTAAAAGACACCTCAGTTCCCCCTTATCAGGCTCATCCAAAAACCCATCTAAAGAGGAACACACCAAGTTTGTCTCTCCACCTTTAAAGGCACATTTTCCAAAAACATTTGATCACAACCAACTCCTAGAAATAAGGAAGGCATCCCTTTTCCAATGAATAACTAACTTCCTCAAATCAAATAAGTCAACATAGAAAATAAGAATCGAACAACCAACTCCATAAAACATGGAAAAATATAAATTAGATAAAACAAGGAATATTCCACTCACATGTGGAGCAAGGTTCCACAAAATCTAGAGTAGGGAGAACTACACTCCCAAAATTTGTGGGTCTCTCTAGGTCCTAAAAATATACTCTTAAGGTCATGTGATAGCCCCAAAGGGATCCACACTCAATAATCTCCCACTTGGAGACCATTTCTCCTAAACATAATCTATCACTGCTCCATGAACACTAAGGCCAAACAAATCTAAACATAGTCTCAACTTGTCCAATGTGACCACCTTGGTCATCATATCCATAAGATTTTGGCTAGTATGAATCTTCTCTATCTTCACCAAGTTCTCATCCAAAGATGTCCTGATGAAGTGATAACATAATTGAATGTGTTTTCTCCTCAAATGGAAAGTGGAGTTATTGTCAAATGAATAGCACTCTAGCTATCACTGTGTAGTCTCCCAACTTCATACGGATGCCCTAACTATTTAAATAACTCCTATAACCAAATCATCTCCTTATTAGACTATATGGTAATAACATACTCTACCTCTATAGTTGACAAAGCCACAACCTTCTATATCTTATAAATCTAACTAACTATTGTATCTCCAATAGTAAATATATAACCTATCATACTCCTATCAATATCCCCTACCATATCTGAGTCCACATAACCACACAATTTGGTGTCTGATCAACCATAACAAAATGTAAAATCCATGGTTCCTCTCAAATACCATAGAATCCATTTAATTGCTTGCCAATTCTCATAGTTTGAATAACTCATACACTTGCTCACAACTCCCACTACTTGGGCAATATTTGACCTACTACAAACCATGACATACATCAAGCTATTAATTGTTGATGAGTAGGTACCTTAGACATCTTAAGATTTCCAATTTCCATCATGGGACACTGATCCTTTGATAATCTAAAGTGGCCTACCAAAGGAGTACCAACAAATTTACCATCCAACATGATAAACCTTCCCAAGAATTTTGTGACATACTATGATTGGGATAAGATCAATTTTCTCTCCTTCTTATCATGAAAAATACTCATACCAATGTTTTATTTTGTAGTTACCAAATCCTTCATAGAAAAGGAATCGCTATGTTTTTTTTATCATATGAATATGTTATATGTTATTTCCTATAACTAACATATCATCCGCATATAAGCATAAAATAATAATAGAACCATCATCAAAATGTTTAATGTACATGCAATGGTTAGAATGACACCTTCGATATTCTTATTCTGACATAAAATAATCAAATTTCTTATACCATTTTCATGGAGCTTGTTTTTGGCCATACAAGCTCTTCTTTAGTCTTCACACAAATTTATTCTTCCCTTTGACCTCATATCCCTATGGTTTCTTCATTTACAACTCTTCATCCAAATCACCATGAATAAAAGTAATGTTCACATCTAATTGTTCTAAGCACAACTCTTCAACTATAAATAAACCAAAATAGTCCTAATAGAAGTTATTTTTACAACATGAGATAAAATCTCATCAAAATAAATAGCTATTTTTGGTGCAAACCCCTTGATCACCATCCTAGACTTATACCTTTTTTCCTTTCATCCTCTTCTTTTATTTTGAAGATCCACTTGTTTGGTAATGCACTCTTACCCTTGGCCATCCTTAATAAATCCCACATTTTTTTCTCCATCAGAGATCTATGCTCTTCATCCTTGGCTTTCTCCCACTTCATCCTAGCATCTACCTACATTTCTTCCTCATAACACTCTAGATCTCCATTTTCAGTTAGTAACAAATAATTCAAAGAAGAAGAAAAACATTCAGGTGGTCTTCTTACCTTAGAACAACATCTCACCATAGGAGTTTGGGGTCCTTGTGTATAAGATTCCTAAACTAATTCATTAGATAATTTGACATCTATAATGTCATCTAATATTGTGTACTCTTTCTATTCATGTTCCTATTCCTAGAATTGATCCGTATACATGACTTTTTCATTAATGACAACATCTCTAGACTAAAATATTTTATTATCTTTAATGTTCCATAAATGGAAACCAAATTCAGCCTCACCATAACCAACAAATGTGCATTTCTATGATTCAACATCTAACTTGGTCCTCTCCTCTTTCTTTTAGAGAGAAAAAGCCTCACATACAAAGACTCTAAGAAAATAATAATCAACATTCTTACCAGACCAAGATTATTTAAGAATGACTCCTTCCAAACGCATAGAAAGTCCTTTGTTAATTAGATATAATACCATGCTAACTGCTTCTACCTAAAACTATAAAAGCAACCCTACATGTAATGCCATGCTCCTAACATATTCCATTATTGTTGTATTCATCTTTTTAGATACCCCATTCTACTATGGATTTATTAGAACCATCCTTTGCTATGGATTATATTTTTATAATAATAATCAAAGAAAGAATTACTAAAATACTCACCTCCATTATTTGATCTGAGACATTTTAACATTAGACCTATTTCATTCTCAACCAATGCTTTCCACCTTTTAAAAGTTTAAAATACATCATATTTCCTTTTAATACAATATACCTAAAATTTCCTAGTTGCATCATAAATAAAAGTAATATAATAATTGAAACCACCAATGGAAGATAATTGAGCTGGTCCCCATACATCTAAATGTACCAAATCTAACTTATGCTCTTTTTTTCATGGGTCCAAATTTTAAGAACTTAACCCGCTTCTATTTCCTTTACACACAATTCTCACAAAAATCTAGATCTATGTATTTTAATCTATACAACTTATCTTTTAAGATCTCCATGCCCTTATAGCTCATATGACCGAGCCTGTAGTGCCACATAGTTACATTTCCATCTGCATCAACTAAATCAAGAGAATCAATGCTACTAATCAAATATAAATCACCAACTTTATTACATCTTGAAATCACAAGAGTAGCTTTGGTAAGTTTCCAAGAATCTATAGTGAACATTATTAAACATCCTTCACTACCCAATAGCTCCACTAAAACTAAACTTTATCTCAACATAGGCATGTGTTTGACATCCTTGAGTAGCCATGTTCTCCCATTCTATATCCTAACCTAAACATGACATTTCCGTACTATCTCACATGGTTCATCATCACCAAGATAAACATGTCCTATATTATCTTAAACATAATTAGTAACATAATGCCTATGTGGGGTGACATGAAAAGAAGCCCCTAAATCTAATACCCAAGACTCATAAAAACTATCCATAAAAAGAATTAAGGCATCCTGACATGATTTACTTGATGTCACATTTACCTCATTCATTTATTCTTTGTTGGCATTTTTATCCCAAAGTGACCAAAAATCCTTCTTTAAGTGTCCACTCTTCTAACAATGCTAGCATATCATCTTAGATCTAGATCTTGACTTAGATCTACCCTTTGAATTTCTATAGTTTCCTTTGGTCTTGTCCTTTTACCTCCCTCTAATATCAATAGACAAAGCAATAACTGAAGATGATTCACTAGTGATTTTTCTTCACATCTCCTCTCTTATAATCACACCTACAACATCCTCAAAATTTAAGCATCCCTTGGCAAGGATTGCATTACTCATAGCCATAACCAAACTATCCTAACTATCACAAAAATAACATAAGATTATCAAAGCTCTAACTTCATCATCAAAATTAATTCCAAAAAAAGTGAGAATACTTAAAACTATATTATAATCATTTAGGTTATTAACAATAAAACAATTCTTGGACATTTTCATGTTAAATAATCTTTTCATAAAAAAATATATTAGAAGTAGAGGGTTTCTCTTATAACTTTCCATGTTTATATATGAGATCTTTTGTGGTTTTCTCATCATAAATATTAAGTGCAATAGAAGATACAAGGCATAACTGTATGGATAATAATACATTCCTATCAAGAAATGACTAATCCATATCACTCATACTTATAGGTTATTCTACTTTCCCCTCCAAGGGGAGATGAAGCTTCTTCTGATACAAGTAATTTTCCATTTGCATTTTCCACAAACCAAAATGCTTACCATCAAAATTCTCAACCCTATATTTTATCTCTTCTCCCATAGATCCCACTCAAGCTAATAGCCTTTCCTATGATTTACCACTTTAGTAAAACACAACCAATTACTCTAATACTAGTTGTTATGTATTAAAAAATAAACTTTAAACTAGATTTAATATGACCATGAATCATATATAAATTATACAATAACATGGATCACTAGAACATTCCTCAAATCATAGATATTATGAAAGCATAAATGGAGAGAGAAATAATCAATCACACATAACATATATCTACCATGGTTTACCCAATGTGGGCTACATCAACCAAGAAAGTCCTCAAATAAAATTGTAATCTAAAAACAAGATTACATTGAACTCTCATATAGATATAAAATCTCATGTAGAAAGTGTTGCACAAATAAATGTTTCACTTTCTCCTTCACTTGCACAATATTGTATCTCACAAGCTAATATACCACACCATATAATAACCACCTCCACTTTACAATAACATATCCACTTTGAATCTGATCCGTAAAGCCATACCCTACAAATAAAACCATTAACCTCTAAAGGCCACACCACACCTATATATATAGGGAATGAGGTAAATCCACAAAAGGAGGAGAAACTCACCATTATTATCTAAGATAAACATCATCCACTAAAAGACACCTCAATTCCACCTCATAAAGCTCATCCAAAATCCCATCCAAAGAGTAACATGCCAAGTTTGTTTCTCAACCTTTAAAGGCACACTTTCCAAAAACATGTGATCACAACAAAATCCTAGAAATAAGGAAGGCATCCCCTTTTCCAGTGAATAATGAAATCCCCCAGATCAAGGAAGTTAACATGGAAAATAGGCATTTAAAAACCAACTCCATAAAACATGGAAACATAGAAATTAGATAAAACAAGGAATATTTAACTCACATGTGGATCAAGGTTCCACAAAAGGTGGAGTAAGGAAAACTACACTCCTCATATTTATGGAGCTATCTAGGCCCCAAAAATATACTCTGAAGGTCATGTGATAGCCCCAAAGGGCTCCACACTCAATAATATGATTAGTTTCAACACACTTCATTAACATCCCATTAATATCCCTTTTAAATAGGACTTCATCTATAAGAACATAGGGGATGCACTACAATATAAAGTATATTCTCTTTTCTCTATCCAAACCTATAGGACACTCCTCATATTTGTGGAGATATCTAGGCCCCAAAAATATACTCTTGAGTTCATCTAATAGCCCCAAAGGGCTCTGCACTCAATAATATGATTAGTTTAAACACACCTCATTAACATACCATTAATATCCCTTCTAAATAGGGCTTCATCTATGAGAACACAGGGGATGTACTAAAATATAAAGTATCTTCTCTTTTCTCTATCCAAACCTATAGGACACTCACTTTGTTGAAGGAATCTTATATTATCTTATGTGTAACTTCAAGAGAGTGAAGGTAAAATAATATTGGTATCATATTTCAATGACAAAGTAACCTCTTTTTCTTATTGAAGGTCTATTTCCAAGTGTTCACATAGTCCTCTTCCTCTTATCAACTTAGTATCCCTTATCCTCACATCATACTCCTTAACTTTGTTAACCATACAACCCTTTACTCAAACAAATACTTGTTAAAAATGAATTGTCTTATGCTTGCTTGGTTCACCATGTCATGAATATTATTTTTAAAAACCATATGCCTAAACTTCTTATGGCTCGTTATGAATACCAACACTTGTTTCTCAATAAAGGTGTATCTCTTTTCATATGCTTCTAGCTCTTAACTAAAGAAGGAAATAGGTTTCTCAAGCTTGACCTTCACTATTATACTACATCAACATGGATGAGATAGTGTCATGGTTATCAAAATCATATAATAATAAATCCTTTGATAAATTGGAATTGCTCAATGTTGGTGCTTGTGCAATGGCTTGATTAGTAACCTCAGACGTGTTTTTTATTTATTTAGTTCAAAATAAAGTCTTGGTGATTCTTAAAAATGCCTATAATAGGCTTCATAAAGTTATAAAAATCATTTATGAACCTTGTAACAAATTTTATTTGTATAATAAAATTTAGCAAACCTTTCTTATGCTTGGATAAATACAAAGCCAATATGGAACTTACCCTTTTAGGACCTATAACAAACCCATATTTTAAGATAATGTGGCATAATAGCTTACAATCATGAAATACAAAAAAACAATTATTGGGTTTTAGAGAGATCCCATATTATCTACACCATTCAAAAATAAATCTAAGATAAGCTAGGTGATCACTAACATTCTTTGAGAAAATGCTTATGTCATCAAGATATATTAGCACCATTTTATTGATCAAACCTTAAAAATCCATATATGTGGCTATTTTTAAAGTATACTATACATTAGACAAATTAAATGGCATTCTCTTATAGGAACTTGTTCCCCATTTAGTATTAAAAGTTGTCTTATATTGATTATCTTCCTTCACTACGACTTATTTATAACCTGATTAGCCATCTAAGAGAGAGAATCATTGATAACCTACAACCACTTAAAGAATTTACTCTATGGAGGGTAAGGCATAATGATATTTCAATGAAACTCTATTCAAATCTATAAAACCCACATAGAATCTGATCTCTTCACTCTTCTTTCTAATAAGAACTAGGTTAAAAACCCATGAAGAATGTTTGATAGGGAATATGATTCTTTATTCTGTCAATTTGGTTAACTCTATTCTCATTAGAATCTCAACTTTAGGATTAATAGTCCTTCATATTTATCTTATAGTATTGTCATTTCAATCAAGATCTATGGTATGTTGGGCTAATCTAGGATCAAACCCCTTAAGATCACTATAATCCCAAGAAAATATATCATAAAATTCTCTACATAACTCAAAAAATGTAGCTCTCTTAGTTGAAGTACATATATTTCCAAGATTTAGAATATTATCTTTGGAGATAACCACTCTCTCATGATGTTCTTCTTTGGTAGACATGCTGATTTTATCCTTTCTTATTTGATCAATCTCATTGAATATGATCTCAATAGTTACCATCCTTTTTGGAATTGTACAATTTTATCTCCATATTAGTGATACAATTTAGTTTGGTTTGTACAAGAAAACATATATTTTTGTTAAAGGAAGCATGATGTTGGCTTCTCACACTCAAAAACTTTCCAATTGACATCATTATCTAGTATTGATGGTCTTACTACCACCTTGATATGTGGCTAAGGTTTTGAGTTCTTGACATCATTAATAATGTCAAATCAAGCTCCCACTAAAGCTACCCTATCAACATGTTGATTCTCATCTCTTCAAAATGGTTTGATGTTGAAGGCCTTAAAATATTCAATAAGGTCCCATACCCTATGATTTATGGTCTTAAAAATTGGATTTTTTGTAACACTTTTACCTTTTACATGGTGGACTACTAGTTCACTATCTCCAAAAACATTAATTTCTTCACTCATTTATTTATTGACCATTTAATCCCATGTATAAGATCTTCATACTCAGTTTCATTACAAGTAAAAGTAGACTAGAATATAATTATATAATAATACCTCTCATTTGAAGGAGAAACTAGCATTATACCTATTGTTAATCCATTCTTACTTATCAAACCATCAAAAAACAACTTCCATAGGACATCACTATCTTTACTTGGCCTAAAGAGAGTGGGTATGGATGCATATTATTCATTCAAATAATAGACACCTATACCAACTTCTTCAACACCTCTATATGGATCATACTCATGGTTTACTACTCCCCACTCATGAAAGAAAATATCTGATATGTATTTAAGAGGTACACATAGTTCTTGATCATTAGGATGATCCTATTCATCCATTATGGTGAAATTGACATTTAGTTTTTTTTCTTGCATGGATCAAAATGAAACTTAGACATAAATTAAGATCTGATTGTAACCTTAGTGACATATCTAGTTTCAAAACCCATGTATGATATATCATATGATATGTAACCCCCAATCTTGAGGGTAAAGTCCATTTACAATCAAAAAGAGAATTAGGGTGACATATATACTATAATAAAATCTTAAGTAATAGATAAATTATGACAAACGTGAAGAGTAAGGATCAAAACTTTAAACCCACCAATAGTATTAATAGTTAAACCATCTATTTATAAGTCACCTTTCATATTAGGTCCATACTTTAGGCGTAAATTATCATATATTTAATTAGGTGTCACCAAGCTACTTAGCCCACTATATATCACTCAATTTTTTACTAGTTAATTTTCAATAACCACTAAAACATAGAAAGGAATTAGTTTACCATCTTTGCTTGGGTACCCAATAGTAAGTGTAGGAGTGTTTATGAAAATAGAAATCTCTCCTCTTTTTGATGTTTTTGAAAGTTTTAGCTTTGAAAACTCCTCTTAAGGTATCACCCTTTGTGTAGGAAGATCCAATGTATCCCACATAGGAATACTCACATTCAACCTCCTCATTTGGTCCACAATGTTGATGCAAGAGATAATAAACTTTAGATACCCTTTAAGAGCTATCATATTATTTATAGCTTGCATAGTTTGGGTTATAAATTAACCCTTCACACTCTAATTTGTATGCATTTTTTTTGACTTAGTATTTTCATTGACATCTTTTATTACTTGAGACATATAAGGCATATTGGTTGCACACTTACCTCTTGATTATCATCGATTTGTCTCCTTTTGAACCTTGTGTTAGCTGATATAGAAGTGTCAACAACCTTACTTTTTCTTCCTAACTAATTGACTACAAACCAATATCCATCTTGCAAATTTACCAATGTAGCATTGGATTGAACTTGCTCTCCATTATTCACTACCTAATTTATAACTTTAGTTTATGTCATATATGTAATGGTTCCTTTTTATGCCATACAAGCTTGAATAAACACCTCATTTTGATTAAAAGACTAATTATGAGGCTAATCCCATTGATAAGTCTAATCATGATCTTGTAACAAGTTATTTTGAGTAGGTAATAGAGTTCTAGAAGTGGAGGTAGCATTGGGACTATAGATATTATAATAATCATTAGTAATCTATCCTTGCCCTTGAGAATTTCCTTGGAAAGGTGACCTAATAGACTAATAGACTGACTAGTTTGATATGGATATTGATAAGGTCTATGGAATTGGTTTTTTTTCATCTACTCCATTTATATAACCTTGTTTATAAGGGTCTTTATTAATCTTTAAACATCATTTGACTTACTTAGTTGACTAGAAACAACCAACTCATGACTAGTTAATGTAAGAATGGGAGAAAGAGTGGGAGTATGGAGATGTATATTATGAAATAATGTGTATGTAATCAGAAATGCATCATTTATATAAATAAATCCTAGCTTTGAGAAGATAGAACACACTTACACTTTTTATTGGGAATAAATTTGTTAAGTGGGGGCATGAGTAATATGGGGATCCATTAGACCTGCTTAGGGGATCACTTGTCACAATACACCATGATAGGAAGAGTTAGAAAGCCTATAGTCTAACAGAATCATGTAGAAAACCTAAAAGAGTCTTAAGTTTAATGTTCACTCTATTGTCATAAATAAGAAATTAAATCTAATATATTGTATACTAAAGCTTATGACATAATAAAGGGGCTAGTAAAGCAATTATAACATGTATAAGAGAATATCAATTACACTAAATATGAATAAGACCCTAATACATGGAATATGAAGAGTGATATTATTGAAGCCAATAATTATGCTACTATTATCTACTAAAGAGAGGATAATAAAGATAGAATATACCTACCAAAATATGAACCCATTGAGAATTAATATATACTTTGGACAATGGGGCTTTGTACGAGGTTGTTGTGGTTTGTAAGGATAATTAATAAAGGCCAAATCATCCAAGACTTATCCAAAATACTAGATTCTATAATTAGAAACCCTAAGTTAAGACTTCTCAAGTAGAATGGTAGAAGAGAAGATTGTAAATAAGCATGAGTAAATAATAACTCTTTATTTCATATGGAAATAATGATGAAATGATATGTTATTTATAGGAGGATTTCACCATAAATCCTTCTAAATATGTCAGTCGTACAAGGTAGACCCAATCGACCCTATATGTTTTTGGGAGATAAATCATTAGGTCCTGGGCTAGGTTGGTCAAAGGGATAATGAAACTCAAATTAAAAAAGCATCCTTAAAAAATATAAGGTTCACCTAGTCAACCTTGTATAGTAATCAGAGGTTGAAAAATGTACAGGGTCAACCCAGTTGACCTAGTATAGTCAACTGGTAAAAGGGGATCAAGGTGAGGAAATGAGGGATGAAAAGAGGAAAAATATTTGATGAGTGTGCAAGTAAGGAGTAATAGCTTATCGAATGGTTTTAATATCTAGTCGAATAAGTAATAATGTGGAAATAAGGGACAACAATCCTTTGAATAATGAAAGGTCTACCCATCCCTTTCTCAATGCACCCCTTAGGGTGTGTAATCAGAGAGATTGATTCTTGATGAGTTATTGCAAGATGTAAAGCATTAGTATATGATAAAAGTTTAGAATATTATGTGTATACATACGCCTCACTTAAAGCTCATCATTTGTTACTCAGGTGCAATAAGGGATGGTACTTTGATAAAGAACATAAGGACACATAACACTCATGCTAAAAAAATTTAGAGTATTTTAAAGCATAAAATAACTAAAAGTAAATGACTAATAAGTAAATAACTAAAAATTAAATTAAATGTGTACCTTGACTTAACTTTATCATGGGATGGTTATCTATTGTGTTAGTTTTGATTGTGTAGGGCATAGAGACCGGTTTCGACAAACCCAAGAATACAAAACTAAAGAGAAAAAGTAAACAAATGCAAGAAAAGCCAAGATAGTTAGTGCTATGATGATAGGATGTACTTGGAAATTTTATCAAGGTGGGGTCATAAGTGATATGTTATACCAAATTACCAATTCAAACAACAAGATTAAATTAGGTAACTAAAAATCCAAGGCTACTAAACATTAAAGAACTCAAACAAGTTATCCTTAAGTAAGAAAGTCAAACTCATGAAGTGAAAACAAGGATACATGTAAAACATGATGGTAATCAAATAAATCAATGATATATATAGAAAAAAAATGGTAAAACAATATTGATGAGTGAGAATTAACAATCCTTATCTCACTCAATAATGGAAATAGGTGCATAAAAGGGAAAACAACATTGATGAGTGAGAAGTAACAAGCCACACTCACTCAACAAAGGAAAAAGGGTACAAACTCAAGTGTCTATGATACAAATATAGTAAAATATTGTTAATTTGTAAATGGAAAGTAATATAATGAGTTTAAATCATGGTGAAAAGAAATAAGTAATCCATAGTTGCTCAAACATGTTATTTCACTCTAAGGATAGATAAAATGGAAACAATGTAATGTTAGCATGTTTTTAAGAGTTGAATAATATTAATTAAACAAGGGAAAATATATTTTAAATCAAAATTTATCTATCAAGGGGATAAATTTAGTGCGTAGAGGGGAGAATGAAGGAAAAGCTAAGGTAGAGGAACTCTTTATGGAAGTCAAGACACTTAAATTAGGTTTATTAAAACAAGAGGAATTTTAACCTTAAGGACTTTAAATAACCTCTATTACCCACAAAATTATTAGGTAAAAAAATGGAATATATCTATCATACCATGAAGGCTATATGCATGAAAAGGTAAAATGGACCTACGTTCCCACAATGTGTTTCCTATTCCTTAGGACCCCTTATAGAGCCATCAATATACTATGAAGATTAGGTACTTCCATGAGAAATTAGGTATCATCATAGAGTTTCTTGAATTCCCATATTCCAATCTACTTACCTACCACACCCTAAAGGACCTTGGCTTTATTTGAGGCTAACTATGGAGTTTGAGCCTCGATTAGAGATAGGAGATTTGCTTGTAATCATGTCTTTTGGGGTGATGTTGAATTTTTAGATTTGTATGTTTCCTTTTAGATATCATTACCTTATAATTAAAATGATTTGGATTTTAAATTTCTTGAATGATTTTTTTATTCCTCCTCCATACAAATTTGGAAAACTAAATATGGGTGCTAAAGATGAATTTAATTTGAAAACTTGGGACAACGTTTCTAAGAGAGAGAAATTAAAATAGCATAGGGTCTAAGAGTCTCAAAAATTTAGGTGAAATTAAAGTGATATCTTGAATTAAACCTTGTTGTATCCAATAGGGAGTGAAAGGAAGGGGAAATCAAGAGGAATGACACATATAACAATTTAAATTACATCAAATTGCAAAAAAATGTGACAAAGGGAAAAAATAAAGGGATATAATGACAATAAAGTGTGATTATTTATCATAGGAATGAATGAAATGGATGTAAACATGATAAAATAGATTATTTTCACAAATTTCATCTAACAAAAGAAGCAAAAACTAAATTTTGAGGAAAAGGATGTAAAACGCTAAAAAGAAAAGATGGTAATTTTATGAGAGCTAGGTCCTATCCATTGTCTTACACTACAGCTTCATAAAAAAGAAACCCAAGGGGTGTGAAAAATAAAATGAAAAATCATAAGGGAAAGAAATAATAAAAATATGGTAATTTTGTGAGGAATGTCAAATCCTATCCATGGTCTTATGAATCAACTCACAAAAGAAAAACCCTAGGGGTGTCAAAAATAGAAAATGCAAGAAGATAAACATGACTACAGTACATCAAGAACCAAAAGACAAAAAAGGAGGAATAAAGGTTTGTGAAAGGAAGGAACTTGTTGTAGAGAGAGGCCCATGCTAAAGTAACCTACAAAATGTGTTATATAGATATAAATAGAAAACATGAAAATAAGGAAATGTTTAGGCAAAGTACTTTTTAAGAAATTATGCATTGGTGGGATCTTTGAAAACATGGCATTCATTGGTTTGAAGGTAGTAGGTGATTAGACCAGTAATATATTTAACTAAATATGAGACCCATAATTTTTTGGCATATTTACCTCATTTGTCATGGGTGTAGTCTAATTTAAGGACAAGATCACTAACAATAAATGTGAAAACTTTAACACATTTGTTATGTTGTTTGGTAATCCAAGAATTTCATTGGTGATTATGTTGTAAGGTAGAAATATGATGTTCATCAATTAAATCATGTTGAACACACCTATCTACTGAGGGGGGTGAATTAGTACATCTCAAAAACCTGGTTACTTGTAACTTTAAATATGAATGTTAAACAAATGAAAACTTAAACAAATTAAATAAATATATCACATGTACATAAGCATAACACATAACACCTAATTTATACATGGAAACCCAAAGGGAAAAACCATGTTGAGAATGTTTCTAGAAACTACTATTCTAATCTAGCCTCACTAGTTATATTTAAGGACACACATCCCAAGGAGACACCAATCCCCTAACTTTAAGAGTACTAACTCTAAGGAATCACCCACTCCCTATACTAAGTACCAACCTAGTTCAATCTAAAGGCATCAACCAATTAGATACTTAAATTACAATTCAAATTAATGAATCAGATTCATAAAATAATCCAAGTCTCTATTTTTTGTTGCAAGTCTAATCTAAAATTACTCATTTCTCCTTTAACATAATTTTGTGTGTCCTTCACTCTTCATGTACCCTTTCTCTGTGTATAAATTTATCTATTTGACATTGATATTCTCCAATTCGACCATTACTTCTTCATATTCAAACAAGTCTCATATTTTTGCACTTATAACTTAACTCCTCTCATTCCTAAAATGAAGTAACTATTTGTCTTTCCTTCTCTTCATCTCTTTGGAATTTTTCATCAATCAAACTTAGACAAGTATATTTACTTTATACATTTTACATTCATTGCTTGTCTCTTCTCATTGTAAGAAAAATGACTATATGACTTAAATTCTTTGAGCCTCTATTAATTCTTCCCTTATTTCATCAATTTCCACTCTCACAAAATTAGAAGTAAACATATTAGTTCAACCATTATTTTTTATATCCTTCAACCTTCTCACCAGATTCTTGTAACTAACTCACTTTAATGGTTCTTTGTTTTTTTCCAACTTTGAAATGAGTTTATCAATCTTTCCATCTAATATCTACATACCATTCTATATCTTTAATATGCATGATCTTTATATTGTCTTGATCATTAAACTTCAACATGTTAACATCATCTTATTTTCTTCAACATTCATGTATTATTTTTGCTCCTTTTGATTGTCCTAGACATTATCAATATTTATCTTTGACTATGTGCCTTTTAGGAGATTGTCATGGAAGTTTTTCATATTTTTCTAAATGGCCTTGTGTCCCATACAATTGTCTTTCAGCACTTGTGGAAGTGTCCTACGTCTTTTGACAAATTTTCAAGTATCCTTCTCTTCATTTGAACTACCCTTCAAGATTTTTCAAACTATCTTTTAGAAATTTTAAAGTTTCCTCTCCTTTGGAAGTGTCCTTAAACATCTTTGATAATGTCCTCTATCATTTGTAAGTGTCCTTAAAAAACTTTGCAAATGTCATTTCTTCATTCAAACTATCCTTCCAACAAATTGTTATAGGCCTTTTGTCTAAGTGCCCTTCAGGATAATTTCCTTGACAAAATGTCTAAGCACATTTTTGGACTTTTGAATTTTCCTTCACTTCTTCACTCATATCTTTTGAAAGTTTTGTGTAGGACACATACCCTTCAAAACTTTTGCAATAGTCCACATACGCTTCAAAACTTTTGCCATGGTCCACATACCCTTCAAAAAATTTATTTTGGGTCACTTTACCTTTGAAACTTTACAAATTTACCCTTTGGAACTTTTTCAATGGTCCACATACCATTCAAAAAAAAAAAATTGGGTCATTTTTCCTTTATTACTTTGCAAATGTACCATTCAGAACTTTTGATCAGATCACTTGCCCTTCAACATTTTTAAAATATAACTTTTAGAAATTTTGCATGGGACTCATTTCATTAAAAACTTTCATTCAAGACAATTTTTTGAAATAATTGCAAAGATTCATAGTAATTGATGTGGTTTTTTTGTCTATAAGTTATTTAACATTTTTTCCAAGAATTATCTTTAACATTTTTTTGAAAGAATTCCCCTGACAAAAACAAAGGTGTAAAATTGACTAAGTATGGAAACTTAGTAGGTTTTTATCTAAGGAAAAACCTTATGCATTTGTAACATTTTCTCTATTCATAATTATAACATACAACATAAAACACAAATATTTGACACAAACTTGATTGTCATAGTCTGATCATTTCGTTCAGATGCTACCATGCATGCAAAATGTTGATAACATCATCCTATGCACTTAGCCATATCTCGTAAACATAACCATGTGAGAAAAGGCATTAAAAGTAAATACACAATTTTATTCAATTGAAATCACACACAATTATGTTGAACTCAAAACCTTTGTCATTAATATATGATAACACACATTGCATTTGACGTCAATGACAATTCTTTAGACATTAATGATTATGTCCAACAGATCATGGGCATGAAGATGAGACTCATGAAATTATTAATCATGAATAATAACATGAAGGGATATATAAAGAGAGGGAAGATCAGCTTCTAAAGGAAGAAATGACTCAGAACCATAGACTAGTGAGAAAGGTGTTGCCCCAGTGGTAATGTAAATGCTAGTCTGATTGGCCCAAAGTGCAGGGTAAAGATGAAGATTCCAATTTGAGTAAGTTTTATGAATTATATTTTGAATAATTTTTTTGATAATTTTATTAGTGTCTTTAACTTATCCATTACATTATATATGATAAGTCATGGAAAATTTGTGATTGATCTTGAATTTTAACACAAAACTATTTAACATGTTTATTTTTAAAATTGCCACCATTATTTGAAATGATAGTATGAGGAACACCAAAGAAAAATCTAATTTGATTAATAATAAATTTAAAAATTATAGGAATGGTGATGTTAAAAAGAGGCATGGCTTTTACCCACTTGGTAAAATATTTGGTAGTAGTGATGATAAAGACATGCCCATATTGGGAGCAAGGTAGTTTTATAATGAGATCAAATCCCCATGTGGAAAATGGCTAAGGAGATTCAATAATTTGATGTTTGGCTGGAGGTGAATGGATTACATCATCATAAAGCTAAAAAGGATTACACTTTTTAGCATATTTTATTGTATCCTTTTCAAAAGTAGGCCAAAAATAACCCATATGTAGGCATTTACGTGTTGTAGCATGTCCATTACAGTGGCCACCACAAATTTCCCCATGTGCTTGTTCAAGAATAGGAGGGACCTCATCTTGCATAACACAATGGAACAAGGTACCTCTAGCATTATGATAATAAAATATGTTATGTCAAAATACATATTTAAATCTTGTTTATGAATATATGTCTTTTCATGAGAGTATAAGTTAGGAGGATAGGTTTGATGTTCTAGGAATTGAATGATGTCTTTATATCATGAACTTTATCAAATGGTAATAGCCTTAATATGATAAATAATTGAATATGGTGGTTGATTAGAGGATGGTGATTTTATTATTTTTATAAGAAAAGTAGGATAAAAAGGACTTAGTGTGGATGAAAGAGATATTTTAAAGAGGAAATAAAATTAGCAATGGAATTTTCATCTCTAGGAATAGTCTCAATAGTGAAAGAGATGAATTCCTTAGCAAGATTAGTTAAAATTTGACGAGGTTTTCACTTTTACATTGATAATCACCACTAACTTGATGAAAAATAAGCTAAGAATCACCTAAATCATGAAGGTATTGAATGTCTAAATTACAAGTTGCTCACATGCCAAACAAATAGCATCATATTCAGCCATATTGTTGGTGATATCAAAGGTGAAGCAAAAATGTAAAGGAATGGTTTTTCCAAGACAACTTATGATAATGAAACTTATCCTAGCTCCTTGAAGGCATTTAGCACCATCAAATTGAAGGGTCCAAGTATCCTCATGCAAGTTGACATTAATCTTAGGAAGATCCTCAATAACTACTTTTGGTTTAGTAGTAACAAAGGGAGTAGTGGAGTCATCAAGGTTATTGGCTTCAAGATTGGTAGTAAATATATGAAAATAATCTTTAAGATAAATAACTTGATTAAGACCTTTGATGTAAAGGATATTATCAACTAGAAGATTATCTTGAAGAGAAGAATTAGCTCAAATAGGAGATGTATGTTGATCAGCTATGAGTTGTCCTTTGAAATTTTTTTGAATGATGATGTAGAGATTAAATTCTATAAGGAGGACCATCCATTTACCAATTATATCTCTAGGAAGAAATGATTTGGAAAATAAATGATGATGGGGTAGGAATAAATAATGACATAAGTATTTTGGTAAAGCATATAGTGGTGAAGCTTTTCAACTATAAAATAGATGATAAGGCAATCATACTCAATTTTGGTATAATGTGTCTCATAGTCAATGAGGCCTCGAATAATGTAGTAAATAGAATACTCTCTTCCCATATCATCTTGTTAGGTAAACATTTCCCCAACTGAAATAGGTGTGAAAGAAGTATATATAATCAAAGTTTTATCATTAAAAGGAGGATGAAGTGTAGGTGGATGAAGCAATGACTCTTTCATATTATCAAAGGCTTTTTGACATGGATCCATCCATTCTAAAGCAATACCTTTCTTGAGAAGGGAATTGAAAGAGTAAATTTGATATGCCATTTCAAGGATGAATCATCTAATTACCCAAAGTTTGCTTAAATAAGTATGAATGTGGGTACTAGAATGAGGAATGGGCATGTTGATGATATCACTAATTCTAGTAGGGTCAACATCGATGCCATAGAGAGAGAGACACTAAGAATCCTAACAATTATATAGATGTGACTCCAAAGACACATTTATAAGCATTAAGCCTAAATGTATATTTAAGTAGATGGTTAAAGATGATATCAAGATTATAAAGATGATTCTTATGATTTTTGGATTTAATAATGAGATTATTCACATAGGTTTCAACAATTTTATGAATGAGATCATGAAATATGTGAGTCATTACTCATTGATAAGTGGCACTGACATTATTAATGTTGAAGGGAATTTTGACATAGTAATAGGTGCCCCATTCCAATTCCATGGTAAAAATAGTCTTATATTGGTTCTTAGGAGTGATATGAATCTAATTGTATATTGAGAAGCAATCCATAAGAGATAACATTTCAAAACTAGTCATGGAACCAATAATGGTATCTATTGAAGGTAAAGGGAAATTATCCTTGGGACAAGAAAGATTAATATTATAGAAACCAAAACAAATGTGAATGACCATAGTGACCTTATCTTGAATGGGAACAATGTTGGAGACCCATTTAGAATAATCCACTGGTTTGATAAATTTAACATTGAGTATTTTGATGGCACAAAGTGGAAATTTTAAGTGGAAATTTTATTTGCTTTTGACGCATAAGCTTGGCATCAAGATAATTAATGATGTTATGCACCATGATTATAGGGTTAATTCCAAGCATGTCCTCATAGAATCAAGAGAAAGATTCATAATATTTGTCAAAGAATAAGCTAAAAATATCATGTTTATTAGGTCAAAGCTCACGAGAGATAGTAATTAGTTGAGGACATGATGGTGTACCATATTTGATGCGAGCAGTTTCTTAAATAAACATGTCATTTCAATATTGAAATTCGTATAGTGAATTAGGTAAGGAATAAATTAGATTTATTTTAGGATCAATGCTATCAATGAATTTATTGAAGCAAGGAATTTTAGTCTTAAAATTTCCAAGCTTATGATGCTTTCAAGGAAGTTGAAGTTCTCGTTCGTAAACTAACTCAAGGATAGCTTTGTCACTAGGAAAGGTAGGAAGAGGACTACAATACTTAACATATACTTTAAGATCTATAATTTGATTACCATGGTGATCATACTCAAAATGTATCTGAAAAACATTGATTGCCTTAGTATCTAATGTAATTTTAGGAGTAGAATAAATAGATGGAGTTTAAGAGATTGGAATATCAGTGGGTTTAATGATGGGAGAAGGATTATGGGCAATGATTGGATCCAAAGGTGGTAAAGGATATGTAGAAACTTTTAGATGTTTAAAAGGTATAATTTGCTCTACTACCCAAGGAGTATCGATAATAAGAGGTTTGGAAGGAGGCACATGACCTTTAAGATCTAAGGTGTGATCCATAAAAATGGTATGAACATCTTGATTAAAACTATTAATTGGGTCTAAGGTTTTTTGGTAATACTGGACATCTAAGTCTTTGGATTGAGCTTGGTCCATTATCTAGTTATCATCATACATTGGATAAATTTCACATGCTTTAGAATTAGGGGGAGTTTCATAGGGTTAAATCTTGATATTACTAAATATATGAAGAAAGATGATGAGAGGATCTTTAAATAATTTATCCACTCCAAAATCATTATAACTGAAGGCATCTTCAGGTAATGAATGTTCCTAAGCATTTCATGGAGAGGGAAAATTTGTAATCTCATAAATAAAAGGAATAATATGATCCTTGGGTAATAGAGAAGAAGGAAGCCATTCCAAAATGCAGGGAAGTAACCTTGTAGTATTAAAAGTATGTTGTGAATCATTTGGCTCATCATCATAAAAATCCACAAGAGTAACTTGTAAATTAGGATTCATGTTGATAAACTCAAGTAAATAATAATTATTGATATTAGTAATTGTAGGAATATGATATTGTGATTCAGGATTAGGAATTTGAATTCTCTATGGGTTGTGATCAGCTTCATGCTTATACCATTTTCCATTATGTAATAATTTAACACATTGACTACCAAAAGAAGTAATGGCCCTCATTTGATGAGTCTATGGATAAAAAAGGAGTATGTTATAAGATCAAGGAAGATCGAGGACCATAAGCTTGGTTCAAATAATCTTAGTTATAATGGTTAATGGAATTTAAATACATTTGAGTGGCTTTTGATTAGTCTTATCAAAACCATAAGTAAGACAAGTTTTATTGAGATGATCCTTGTTATAACCAAGTTGTTGGACGAGCCATAAATATGTCACATTAATAACATAACATTCATCAAATAAATTTTTTTACATAAGAGTGGTATTAATGGCTATATTGATAAAAATTGGTGGATCATCAACACAAAAAATAATTTCATCATTCATCATGTCATCTTCAAGGAATTTAATAGAGGGTTTAGAAGGACACATAGTTTTAATGGTATTTATGTTGGTAGGTTGAGATTGAATAGAAGGTGGTTCTTCATCTAAGGAGTATGGATCATAAATTTCTTGGATTTATTACATAAGGAACTTATTATGATATGGAGAAGTGAAAACCAACTCCACAAGTGGAATCTTACAAGGCATAGATTTGAGTTCTTCAAGAAAGTTTTAATGGGACTTAAAAGAACTAACACAAGATTTAGGAGGTAAATTAGACTTTAGAGGAATAGTTGAATTTTGACAATCAAAAAGAGGATATGGTTCTTATTGGGCTTCCAAAGCAACATTAGTAGTGGTAGTATCTTTAAAAAGTTGTTACTCCAAATATAGCCTTTTACGCTTGGTAACAAGATCTTTATGAGCTAGTTTATGATGATAATTAACCTTAGCAGTATTGATATATTGAGAATTATTAAAATATTGGTTATAATTAGCATAAATGGCACAAACATCCTTTCTATGTGATTGATTATTGAAAAAATATTTTTGGTTATTTGAGGTAGAAAATTTACAAATTTTTCATTTTTGAAAAGCAACAATGTATTCTTGATGACAAAGATTGATCGTAGCTTCATGATTAAATGAATCACCAAGCATATAGGATACAAAACATTTAGTGATCCCTCTACAAGATTCATGAGAATGCTCAATGTCAACATGGAACTAACAAAATATATTGGGGTCATATCGCTTAAGAGGAGCATTGGGATAGATGAATGGTTTTGAGGGTGACAAAAATTATTTCTTTTAATGAATAGAAAGAGGTGTATGAGAAGGTAAAGCAACATCAATTTTGGCAACTCATAGTTTAGTTTATGGAATATTACTAGTGATAGTATTAGATGTTTGGAAAGATACTTTAAGAATTTTAAGATTAGGTTCAAATTAATTCATAATAAATTCTTTACATTTAGCTTGGTCAAGAGATTCATTAAGTGTTTAGTGGGCAAATGTTAAAACCTTATATTGAAAAGTGGGAGTTAAAGCAGTGATAAAGAGTTTGAATAAATTGTCATCAGTCATGTTATGGTCAGATTTATGGGCTAAATATTTACATTTTTTGATAAATTCATGAGATAATTCAATGGGAGATTGCTTAACATTGATGAAGTGTCTAAGAATTTTTTTGGGAAGATCATTCTGTTGAAATTATTTAACTAAGAGATTAACCAAATATTCAAGTTACCAAATATAATGTTGGGGAAATTTATTATACCATTCTAATACATCTTTAGTGATTTTTTTACTAAGAGTTTAGTAGTGGTGAAGATATTAGTTTGGATTCATTCTTTGTAAAGATTGACAAAGTCTTTGAGAAATGAGGTGGGGTATTTAGTCCCATCATATTTCATAGTTGGATATATGCTACCAATATCAATGGATATAATGAAAGGAGCTAAAGGTTCATTTTGTGTGGTTTGAAGCATCTTGTTATTCATTATGGGTTAAGGAATAACATTACCTAAGGCATCTCGAAGAGGTGGAGGAATGAAATTAGGATTAGCTTGAGGATTAATAGTTAGAGGTTGATTAGCCACATTAATTATATGTTTTTTAAGTTGCATCATTTGGTTGGTATTAGAATTTTGCATTATGTTCATTTGTTGGTTAACTTGAGTTAAAAGTTGAGTTGTATCAAGAGGTGGGTTGGTGTTGGTAGGACCACTCCCCAAATTGGTGTTAGGAGGAGTACAAGAAGAAAGATTATTAGTGGGATTTTTAAATAAGCTTATATCAATTATTCCCACATTATTTGGAATATTTTAAAGATGAAAAGTTTTTTGGTAATTATAGAAAACATTAGATCCATCAACGTTATCTTGATGTGTTATTTGGACCATATTGTAAGTCATAGATGAATAAGGGAAAAAGGTGCCCCAAGAGTGATGGTGATCTTGGAAGGAAAAGATAGGGAGAAATGAACATCGCATATAGTATCTAAATGGATTCAAGCTATCTAAGAAGATTCTGATAGGAGATTTCATTATGAATAAATATAAATGAATAAAATGCAAAGAAGGATAAATAGAGAACTAGATTGATAAATAAGGAAGGCTAAAAATAATATGGGGATGACTGGGTTGACCTAGCACAAAAAATAGTGCCTATAAATAATACATGGTCCACTAGGTCAATTTAGTACAGTGAATAGGGGATGAAAAAGATAAATGGTCAATTGGGTCGACCTAGTAAAATATATAGGGAAAATTAAGAAGCCTAAAATAGGTTGTGAAATGAAACAAGATGATTTTTGTAAGAAATTTGAAAAGAAATAGTTGAAAGGAAACATGTAATCAATTGGATCAATGTTGGTCAATCCAATTAAAACACATAACATAAAATGTTGCACTAATGCTAACTAATGTATGTTTTTACAATACAAAATATAATTGAGCAAAGAGGAAGAAATAAAATTTGAAAGTAAAGAGATAATTAATTGGTAAACCTGAATGTTTATTAGATTATTAAGATATGATTTTAAATGTGATTGGAAGTTAGCTATAAATAATGAACTAGAATTGAAATCTAAGGATGGTTTTATGTAGTTTAGACTGAAAGAGAATGTAGTGGAAATGATATAAGATTGGTATGGGGGACTACCCCCTCACTTCACACATTGAAACAATAAAGGTGTGAAGTTCTTAGCTAAAATATACCATTAACCATGCTTTATACTTGACTAGAGTATCAATTCGGTTTCCTCCTTAGTGATGAAATACAAGTAGGTAGGCCTTGGATAGACAAGTATTAAAATACTTATTTACATTTTATGATTTGGCCATATGTGCATAAAATATAAAATAGTGAAACTAAATTATTAATTGAAAACTACCTAATTAGACTATGTGATCTATTTTAGGCATGCAAGAAACAAGAAATGAAATGTGTGATCTAATTACTAGCATAAAAGGTAAATTTCAAATTTGAAACAAGGTAAAATATTGATATAGTCAATAATGCATTAACATAATATAGAATAGGGTCAGACTTGTAATACAAAAACAATGTTTAAAAATTAATAGGGTTAGTAGAGTCGAACCAGTTATCTAAATAGCACATAAAACACAAAATTGGGTCAGTAGTGTTGATCTAGTTGACTATGTAAGGAAAGTTTTGAAGACTATAAAATATGAAAGGAAATATTTTAACGAGAGAGATAGAGTGATAAAAAATAACCTTGGTGGATCAAAGATGTATATAATGAATATTTTTGTTCAAGAACCTTGATTTATGCTTGCAAATTTTGTTAACTAGGTCGACTGGGTCGATCAAGCTTTACAAAAACATATTGGTAAGTCCCTAAAATGTATAGGGTCAATTAGGTTGACCTAATATGTTTAAATTGATGTATAAAAAAGTATAAGTTTGACTGGGTTGACCTAGTAGTCAAGTTGGATGTATAGAAAGCTAAAAACCTATACGAGGTTGACAAGGTTGATCTAATACCCTATACCTTAAAACTAGTTCACATAAGTTAGCTATTGGGTTGATAGAGTCAATATAGTATGGAAAATATATGATAAAAATAATGATGAAAGAATGAAATAAATGAAATAAGATGAGAAAATCTTTTAAGGGTTCGTTCATGTTGGGTTTACCATAATTTAATATGAAGGTGAAGCCAAAGTGAAGCTAATACTAATAAAAAAGGAAATAGAAATGGAAATGTGAAGAAAATCCAACCATTAGTGGGATAGGATTCACATCAAGTTCACTAGATTATATGTAATCATAAATGCATCATGTCTATAAATCAATCATGGCTTAGAGAAGATAGAGCATACCTACACTTCTGATTGGGAATACATTTTTTAAATGAGGGCATGACCAATATGGGTGTTTGCTAGACCCGATTAGGGGATCACTTGTCACAATAAAACATGCTATGAAGGGTTCCAAATACTACAACATAACACAATCATGCAACAACCCTAATATATACCTAGGTTTAATGTTCACTCTATTATAATAAACAAGAAAGTAAATCTAATATAGTGCACACCAAATATTGTGGCACAATAAAGGGGTTAGTAAAGAAATAAAAACATGTATAGGAGAATATTAATTAAGATAAGTATGAGTAAGACCCTAATATATAAAATATGAAGAGTAATATTATTTTATCCAATACTTAATCTACTTATATCTACTAAAGAGAGCAAAAGAAAGTTAAAATATACTTACCTGAATGTGAACCTATCAAAAATCAATATCTCCCTTAGCCAATGGGGATTCACAAGAGGTTGTTGTGGTTTTTAAGGATAACTAATAAAAGATAAAGAGTCCAAGGCTTATACACAAGACTATATTCTTGAAGTAAAAACCCTTAGACAAGACTCCTCAAGTAGCATGGTGGAAGAGTAGATTGTAAATAAGTACGAGTGAATAATAACTCTTTATTGCATATTGAAATAATGCTGAAATGATCTTGTATTTATAGGCAGATCTCACCCTAAATATTTTTTAATATGCCAGCTATATGGGGTTGAACCAATCAACCCTATATGTTTTTGGGAGATAAATAACTAGGTCCTAAACTAGGTCAAATGAAGGGATAATAAAACTCCAAGTGAAAAATATCCCTAAATAGTGTAGGGTTGACCCAATCAACCCTATAAAGTAATTAGAGGATAAAAAATGTATAGGGTCTACCTAGTCGACATAGTACAATCAACTGGTGAAAGGGGATCAAGGTGAGGAAAAGAGGGATGGAAAGAAGAAAAATAATGGAGTGTGAAAGGGAGGAGTAATAGCTTAGGGAATCATTCTAAGATCTGGTTGGATTGTTAATAATGTGGTAATAAGGGATAATAATCCTATGAAGCACCAAAATTTTGCCCACCCCTTTCTTGATGCACCCCTTAGGGTGTGCACTCAAAGAGATTGAGTCTCAATGGGTTCCTATAAGATGTGAAGTGTCAGTATTTGATAAAAATTTAATATATTATGTGTATAAAAAATGATATTAGAGGTATTGGGGATATCTTTCCAGCTTGTATGAGGTTATTTTTATCTTTGATGGTAATGTCATAGGCTTCATGTAAGTTCTCTCCTCCCATGGATTGTATCATAGTAGCTATGTCACTATTTAATGGCATGATATAGTAGTGGAAGGCATAATTTGGAGTAGTTCTCATAAGAATTGGGATCCTATTCCATGTTTTTTGCAACCTAGAATTATTGTCTCTTGAATTAGGATTTCTCTTGTTAGTAATCAATTATTCATCTAGTGACAAATGAACACTCTTGTATTCAAACCTCTTACTCAACTTCTCTCCCAATTTGTCCCATGAATCAATAGAATTAGGAGATAATGTCATATACCAATATAATGATTTTCCCTTAAATGATATTTATAAAAACCTAATAGAAACATTCTCTTGATTGATATTATGAATACTACATAAAATAGGCATATGTCTAATGTGTTCAATCAGAGAAATGGTGTTTTATCTACTAAAGTATGGGATATTCTTGATGGATGCCATGTGAATATCATCATATCTTGAATTTTTTAGAGTAGATCCACCATTAAAATTAAAAAATGATAGGTTTCTAGCCATCTTGATATCTTTATGAGAGTTGGGAGTGTAACAAAAATATAGCTTCCTTCTAGGAGTCTTGGTGTAAGGGGTAGAATCACAAAATTTATTTCTCTTGACTAAAAATGAAGGTAAATTTAAAAGGAATACCTTTGACCCTTAACCTTGTAGTCAAATTTGCCATGAAAATTTTCTTTTTATCTTACGTCCAATAGCTAAAAAATTATTGGAGTCACCAAATGTTGCATGAAAGAGGTTATTACAACTATAAATTTTCCCACACTAGCATCATGGATAACCTTATTCAAATTCAATCCTACCAGTCATGTCAAAACTATTATCTATCTAATTTTCATCCCTATGAAGGTTATTCAAGCCTTACTAACTAGATGACAACATGGAATCAATCTTAGGTTTTAGATGCCCTAATTAGTGAAGTGAATCTCTAGGTTAGTCTAGATCCCTTGATGATTCACCAAAAGCTACAACTAACCAACCATAATTAATATCTAAAAATAATAATAAAACATGATGTAAATGTACCAAATATAGTGTCCTCTACTTTATAATGTTTTCATTATGAAATGACAAGTTTACAGTCTAATTTTATAGCTTCAAAACAACTTCTACCATATAAGTGATTTTATATGAAGGATATGGCTATTAAAATAGATAAGGTGATTATTCAAGAGGCCTAAGAGTAAACACTAATGAAATTCTAACACTCCAACTCAAAAAACCATGCACTACACTTCATATGACCTATAGAAAGAAGAATAACTCACATAGAGGCATGAAAGAGAAAGACAAATGCAAGAAAATAATATCACTATCATAAAACATTCATAAAAAATTCATTGAAAATTATTTTATTCAATGTGAAGATAGTATAATTAAACTTGAATTTATTTGAAAAGCAATTACAAGTCCTAAAATTGGTAGGGTTTCACCATAACCAATTTGGGGATCAATTCAATTCCTTTCAAGGCCTCATATATAGATGAATTGAAAGAATATTGAAGGATGGGATAAGAAGATAAATCATGACCTATCTCTCATGATTATATTAGTTACAAAACAAAAATAAAGTGACACTAAGATTTCAAAGATTGTGTTGTCATCTTGCTTCTTATCCTTCTAGGACATGTGTTGATGGAACTCTTCATGAAGAGTGGTGTAGGAGGCCATTTTGGTAGTTTTGATGCCTTCTTAAATATAAATCATTCTCATGGAGTTAAATATATAATTATTTGTGATAGTTATAAGTTATTCAATTGAAATTTGGAAAAAATGAAGATCATCTATGCTATCCCTTGTATCTTGCAACGTTTCTTCTTCCTTATGAGATTTACACTTGAACTTCATAACTTCCTCTTATAATGTATCTTTGCTATCAAGGCATGATTTTAAAAGGAATATATAGTTTTTTTACATGAAATATCTCCACCATAAATTGTTTCCTTAAGTAAGATACAATACCAATTCATGGATATTTTGTTGAATTAATGGAAGCCATCTTGCAGTTTTAGTCTTCACATTTGTCAATAAAGTAGAGAGAAATCTTCATTGTCATAAAGGTTTCAAGTAAATTTGAGGGATATGAACTATCCTTAAATATTTTACATGAATCTAAGTCTTATTTATATGATTTTTATGGGTTCTCAAAGGTGTTTTTAAACTTATTATATCTCTATAACCTTGCAACTAATCTTTACTCTTACCTTCTTGAAGCCATATTATTCATGATTCTTCATTAAGGCCTAATTGACTAGTTTTAGCCTATAATATGACCATGAAAAATTATTAAATGAATTTAATATGGTGATAAAACCTACATATTAGTTCAAATACCCTTTGTAACTACTTAAAAAAGTTTTTCTACCTCATAACCCTGAAAACAAGCTCTAAAAAGAGTCTATGAGGTCATTTTTTGTACAAATTCAGCGCACATGTGCTATTAATTTTATCTATAATAATAATAATAATAATATATAAATATATGTAATAAAATTGTTTTATAAATCATTTAAATTCATTTTGGGTTCTTGGATAGTTGATCTTTTCCATCAAATCTTGCTTAGGGTTTAACGAGGGTTTTAGAGTTACCTAGATTCTTAATGATAGTTCATAAAGATGAGGGATTTTATGAATGAAATAACACCAAAAATATTATGTAGAAAAAACAAACTTATTTCCAAATTTTTTAAATATTCCATACACTTATTTGAATAATTTCACATGTACTAAAAGTTACCTTTTTAGTAATACAAGCTTGATTGTGTATTTGAGAGGAGTCATTTGCCATAAAAATGGATAAAAGTTCTTGGTTTATCTTTAAAACACTATTTTTAGGTATTTATAACATCATATTATATGTTCAAATAGTTTTTTAAGGAATTGAACCTTTAAATTCATTAAAACTTGCCTTAGGACTTGAGCAAGGGTTTGTAGATTGTCACATTTAAGTGACCCTAGCAGACCTCATTGAGCATTTTATTTCATTTTTAGTGAGATAAAACTTCACAGGATCATATTAAAATATCTAATTCACATGTTGGGGCTCCTAAATCTACAAAACACCCAAAATGTGTAAGTTTTCTTCACGTTTCATACACATGCATATAGGTGGCTATTTGGGTTTATTTACTATAATTTTTAGAGTGGATCTTCTTCCACATATTTATTTAGAAATTTTTTGTTCTTGAAAAGTATTATATATATCCTTCATATTTCTATTGAACCTATGAAAAATTCCTAAAACTCCAATTAACACCACAAATGTGTTTTCTCTAGCTCTACCCTCTAACATGCCTTTAGGTGGTCATTAGGCCCAAAACTTTATTTTTCTCTTATTTTGAATTCGAAATATAATTGTTCAACAATGGAACCATATAAGTATCCAATTATTTTAATATACTCTCTATGTCTCCATTCATCTCAAACTACCTTGAATGTTCATTTGAAAACTTTACAGTCCTCTTCATAGGATCACAGAGTCCCCTTCTTAGGCAACCTTATACTCCATTTGAGTGCATAAAACTACATGAATATTCATCTTAAATGGAATATAGTAATTAATATGTGATCTCACACATTATATATTCATATATATGTATGCTAAATCAATTCCATATTAGTTTCTCTAAGATAACATTCAAGATTAGCATGACTCTCTTAGGTCTTAAATGGGGCTAGGTCGTTCTTCAATCAAGAAAAATGGTATATTATGATCTATTTAAAATTATTACTCCTTGAAACCTTTTACCACATATTCCATACCTTATACACTCTTATTAAACCCTCACAACTAAAATATATTCCCTTTTCTAGTTCATTTCCTATACATAGCCATACAACCATGAGGCGTATCACATGAGGGTAAATTAGTTGATGTTTGAGCCTTGATATATTTTTATAATTATTTTATAACTCCTATTAAAATTTATAGAGTGACCTTGAAGTTAACCAAGACACTATGGGCATTTATTTCCTGTAGAAACACAAATTATGCCTAACTAGCATACTTTATATGCTCCTAGACACTATCCATTCACCATTCGTATGAGAAATAGAGATATAAAGGTTTATATATATATATATATATATATATATATATATATATATATATATATATATATATATATATATATATATATATATTGTCTTGTAAAAATGAATGAAAAAATTATATCATGTCTTAAGTAAGCAATATATATTTTCATTAAGACAACTTAGTTGTGAATGATGAACTACAAGTCTGCAAACTTGTAGGTTCAAAAAACTTATTTTCGACTTGGATTTAATAAAGAACACTAAAACTATTGAATCATAAGGATTTATAATTGGAACTCCTCTATAAGAATTATATTCAAGTAAATGTGAAAATATTAATATCCATTCAAGATTTTATGACAATTAAAACACACCCATAATTGATAAGGGTTATCTCAACCATGCTTACAGGTTCATAGAACCAACTTGTGCATGCATAAGTATCTAATTTTATTAAAGGTAATTCATAAAAAAATATTTTAATAGGTTTGAATGGTCATAAGTAACTTTGATAAATTTCTCACAACTTCCTTTCATTCATTCCATGCACAAAACCATTTAAAATCTCCTTCAAACTGTGACCATCATGTCTGGTCTCATAAATCAAGACTATTTAGTGTTAATATAAACATGAACATTAAGGAAATTGATGAAATATTATATTTTAAAGGTAAAATGGTTATAAATAGACACTTTATATTCATTCTCATGCATTAATTAAACCTCAAAAGTCTATAATAGGAGTAAATTGACCCTATGGGGTTTTTAGTCATCTCTCTATACCCTTAACTTCTTAGTGATTGTTTATAAGGTTAAGGAGCTTAACAAGACAAATAATTACAAAAAATGGAAGGACATTATTGTCCCCTTATCTACCCAATATCTTTAGATATATATCTCTCTCTCCTTTGAGTACCATCCACAAACTAGTTGCTCTATTAAAGCTGCCAAGAAACCAAATGAATAAAAGGAGGTTTTCACCTTGTTTTTCTTTGTAAACCCATTTTTTACATGGATTTGGGTCTAAATATACTAGGAGGATACTTGAAGGACTTTTTACATTTCCAATCAATGGAAAACATCTATAAAATACATACAAAATTTTGTTTTCTTGAATAATCTACCTATAATATCTTTTAAAACTATTGAAGATGATGAACCAAGTGATTATGTAGCTTTCCCTAACCTGTAAAAAGGTAAATGAGTATGAAAAAACATTTTACACCTCTCTTTCCATATAAATCCTTCAATATATCTCATTTATATGTTATAAAATGATGAATGGGTAATTACAAAGAGATTCCAATGTTGCAAATTAGGTGTTAATACATTTAGAGAATATGTACAAATAAGTACAAGATTGATATCATTAAAAAAATGTTATATGACTAAAAATACCACTATATAATGATATACCCTTCATATTTTTTCATTGCTAGGTAATGCCATCTAATTATTGGAGTATACAATAAGACAAATAAATGAAATACCTTAATCTTGTCAAAACTACCTTAATTTCTCCAAAATGTTTAAAGTTCAATTTTGTCAACTTACTAGTTCTAATCCTTAGTCAGCTTGGTTAGTTTAGATCATAATTCTTCCTGGAATGATCACCACCTTTACTCCTTAGCCATGATTCAACACTGAATCGACTTCACTCTTAACCTTAACTTTATCAAACATACTTAATCTATGCTAAACACAAGAAAAATAAGACACATCATTACCAAAATAATACCTTTATAATGACTATCAACAAAGTTAAGATCATGTAAATCAAAGTTTTTAATGATACTCAATCATGGTGGCCAATTTTGGGTAACACTAGGGTTTGAAAAAATAAATGGTTGTTAAGCATGGAATATACTGAGAGGGGGGGGTGAATCAATATATTATATATCTTATAAAACTTTCCCTTTATCAAATTCCACTTAATCAAACATTCAAGATATGCAATGAAACTCAAACAATAAAGATCACACAAGATAGAGAGAGACACCAGATATAACATGGAAACCCAATGTGGGAAAAACCATGGAGAATAAATCTCAAATATATTCATGAGAACAAACCCACATGAGCATCATACCCCTTTGCCAAGTACAAACCTTAGCTACAATTCATGAGCACCAACCCACAAGAGCTTCAAACCCCTTTGCTGAGCACCAACCTAGCACCTATTCATGAGCACCAACCCACAGGAGAACCAACCCCTTTGCTGAGAACCAACCCAACAATAATTCATGAGCACCAACCCACAGGAGCACCAACCCCTTTGTGTATACCACACACCTATCTCTTAATGTTGCTATCTTCAACAAATGACAGATCAATACAACATCTCCTTCCTCTCTCTCACCTTTGCTCTTCTAAGCTAGATATAAAAAATGCAAATCATATTCATCTCTCACAATTGCTCTTCTAAGCTAGATATTACAATATCAAATCAACCTCTCACACTCATATTACAAATGGCTACTCAAGCTTTTATTTATAGCTTTCCAAATGACCTTTGGCCTCCCACCTTTGTGACACTTCAAACCTCATGGAAAATGGTGCAAATCTTGGATGACCCTTCATGACCAAAAACGTCCTTCCCATTTTCGTCCTTATCTTTGGTGACTCTCCGTATTCCTTAAAGTGTCCCTTCATGAGAAATTGTGCCTTTACTCTTTTGTCTTCACTTGGTGACTCTTGGTATTCCCAAAGATGATTCTTCATGGGAAAATGCATCCCATCCTTCTTTTGTCTTTATCCCTTGGCTCTTTGACTTCTCCATGGGCCCTTATTTTGTCGCATATGCAACCAAAAATATATTCATTAATATTAAATAAATATTAACTCATATTAGCCAAGATAAACAATATTAAATGTAATGGGGCCTTTATCACAAATAATACTAAAACTTTGACACCAATGACAATATTTCCAACAATCTCCCCCTTTGTCATTGATGGCAACTTCAATCTTGAAACTGCCACATCCTGTCACCTACACATCCTATCATCCAAAAACATATAGTAACTCCCCCTTACTATAACAACATGTACCTATTCCCTATACCTATTTTCGGCACTTATACCTGTACCTATTATTCTCCCCCTTTGACATCAATGGCGAAGGGCCTACCTATAGCTAACACTTATCTCCCCATCACTTGATGTTGAACATCAATGGTAGGAAGTAATAGAAATTACTCCCAACTCCTCTCACAATCTTTGAGAAGACATCTAATTTTACCTATCCTTTGAGAATTTGTAATGAAATCATTTGAATATTTTCTTCTAATCTCACAACCTTCTGCATGAAACTTTAAGGTGTATCCTTGATCACATATTTGCCTTACACTTAATAGAAAAACATTCTTAGTCTTGGTTATACCATTATCCAAAATTAAAGTACCTTTTTTAGCTATCCTAGCAGTGGTTTTATCTCCAAATCTCATTGTACCACCATTAATATTCTCTACTCTTATCTCTTATCTTATGCCTTGAACATTCTCTATCAATGAACCATGGCTGATCTTTATCTCTTACATGCAAAGCTATTTGCACCAACATAGAATCTTTAGGTTGTTTCTTCTGCCATGAACACAACTGAACCTTCTTCCTAATGAATGGAGCTTTGAAACTTTGATCCTTCTTGATTGAATCTACATGAATATCCTTTTCTTTCTCTCTAAAATTGTTAGCTCTTTTTCAACATTCTAATTTCTTATGACCATAATCGTTTGAAACACTGCATATGCAAGAATCATTCTAATAGCCTCAAACCATAATACTGATGCAAAATTTTCTTCAAAAATATATTCCCTCAAAAGATATACAAATTAATCTGCCAACTCACCTTCTTGTCATGTAACATAGCCAAGACCCAAAAGCATCCACCATGCTTCAATTTTTCTTTAAAGTGTCTCCTTGATAAACAATTTTTGGTGTTGTATAGGTATGGAAAGGTTTCGAATGATGAAATAATTTTTGGGATAAGTATTTGGAATTAATATATCCTATAATATCCATTTATTTTATAAGGAAAACTTTTATTTGCTTCTGAAAGTGTCTTCATCTTAGCTAATCAAAGTTGACAAAGTGAGCAAGATGGTGAGAAGGGTGAGAACTTCAAGCGGGAGGAATTTTTAAGTATTAATGATGAATATAAGGATATGGGATGTATTTAAATGTTTCATTCACTCATTTTTATGTATTTTCATGGAAAACTAAATCCACATTTGAGGTGAAGTGTGAGGGGTGAGTGAAAGAGGAGTTATATGGGTTGTAGGTAGAGGTAACTCATGTGTAGAAGAATATTGATGATAAATGATGAAAAAAATGCATCATGGATCATATGTACAACCCATACATATAATTAAAATAATTATATCTATGCCTAGATAGTTTTGGGACATTTCAAAAGGGCCAAATAATGAAGGCAATTTTCTAAGTAAGCAAAAGGAGTCCTACACCACATTTCAAGAATTTTCATGCCTTTGAGGGCCATTTGTCTTACTATACCTTTCATGGTATGTATAAAACTAATTATAATATATTATTAACTCCTTTTATTATCATGACATATGTCCAAGCGACTCTTGGACTTCTCTCTTCTCACTTTTCTCTCTAATTCTATAAAGAGTAGCTATTTTGGCTCTTGTAAGCTAATACCACACCATGTATGGAAAAGGCCTACTATAATGAATTTGTTTTCCTTTTAATATTAATGAAATTTGTATTTTATTTCATTAATTTTTTTCTAAGTGTAAAAAGTGACGTATGGTGGAGTTAGTGACAATTCTTTATCCTTGCTTACCTTATCCTTTCATGTTTATGTAAGAATTCTTATTCTAATAAGCCATATAGAGTGTATTAAATATGTTAGGATCCTTTAAAATATATTATTTTTATTATAGTGTACATTATTAACTCTGGTTCATTTACCTTTTTTTTCTTTCATACATCTCATCTCTATGTTAAAACATTGATGTTAGAATCCTTTAGGATTATGAAACTAGTCTGTATGCCTTGTTTCATTATGATAGGAGTATGATGGTCATGTATAAATAATATTTGTGTATCAACCAATTATAATAGGTAAATTTAATGAAAACTTATAACTCTTTTCCCACAAGCAAGCACTAGTTTACGTCATAAGGATTTCAAGATAGATTCAAGGAGCAAGCCCCTAAATCTAGAGGCTTACTTCTACCATAGATACACCCACATACCTAGAAGTATTACCATGTTTCCAAAATATGTAATAGGATTTACCATCCTATTATAGGATCCAATATTTGGTGACAATAGTTCTTGCATGCTCAATGGGACATATTGTCTTCATGATAACATTAACTATAAAGTGGTGCAGTACTCATTATATGGAGAGTCTACTCAAGGTAAAATATGGTTAAAGGCCATTTTTTTGTCATATATTTTCTCTCATAATTCATGGTTCTCACCAGGTCATCATCTATAATATTTCTCAATCCTATTGATCCACTTATCTAACTTGAACTTCCTCTTGAACTTCAATTCCCTCATCCCAATCAATCCTTTGAAGATCAAGAAGATTTTACTAGCCAAATAAGTGAAGAGGTTGAAGAGATTGAATAAATTTAAAATATTGAATAAAACATGGTTAGGCAACATGCATTTCTTTCTTTTAATACTAAAAATCCAATCCACCTTCAATCCTATGATGACATTCCTCCTAATGCCATAAAGAGTGTGCCTACATTCAATGGTTAGAGTCATGTTACATCTAGTGAACACATTAGGGATATCTCAAATTTTTTTAGTTCCCATAATGTCACTAAAGAGAATATTTCCATTAGAATACTTTCCATGTCCCTTAGAGTGAAATATAATTATTGGTATAGACCTTTGCCTAGTATATGTATCACATCATGGGAAGACTTTGGAGTGTTGTTGATTTCAAGATTTGAAGATGAAAGTGACCATACCTCTCTTATACATCAACTCAATGTGATCAAAAGAGGACCTCAAGAAAAAATTTATGTCTTAAATGATAATTTTCAAAAAACATGGTATAGATTTTATCCTCCCATGAATCCACCTGCTAGCTTTGTGTTCCCTACCTACTTGAGAGATATTTGTACTAATATTGCTATCATGCTTCAATATATGCATGGTTTCACTCTTCCCATATCATATGAAATTTACATTAGGTCTAATAATGACCTTATTAAAGCTATAAAACTACCTCCTAATTTGTTTATGCCTCTATTTTCTTATACTTTTACTAATACTCCTGATGTGGCCCAAATTCATAATGCCAACACCAATCCTAAAGATACTCCTAAGAAGGTAGAGAATTTCATGGATAAAGATGCAAAAATTAAAATTCTAAGAGATCAACTTAGGAAAGATAACATTAATCAAGTATATTATCAATATACATATCCTTATCGACAAAAATATGGCCAAAAATTTGGGAGAGGAAGAGGTCAATGGAAACCTAACTTCAATAGGCATGCCAATGTGTATAATCCAAACTCTACCACCAATGAAAGAGAGATGCTAACAATGCATAGTAACTTGGTTCAAGGGGAATATTGGAAATAAGGAAAAATTATTGATGCTAATGAGGGTGGACATCAAGATATTTATCAAGGATGGGTCATTTCTTTCCTATCAATTGAAGATGAGGTCATGATGCAAATAAATGAGGATTAACAACCTTATGGAGAAAGTTTTGCCAACTTCTTAGTAGAATACACTTTTTTACTCAATAAAGGAGACTATATTTAAAAAAAAATGTCCAAAAAAAATTCTCTATGAGGTGACAATAACATTTCTAAAAGTTAACCTAATATCCCTCTAAGGTAGAAAAGTATGGTTGTAAATAAGGCATCTCCAATCACACCTACACCTCTTCTATGTAAAAATGTGGCAAGATATACTCAAGGTGTAACAATTCCTCAAGTTAAAGGAAATAATTTTCCTCTAAGGACTCAATATAAGGTTATTAATACTTCCATAAACATAGTGTACTCTTTTAAAAGTGCCAAAGTATCAATATCCTTGTTGGATGTCCTTCACATTCTTGGCAAAAGAGAGTTATTACAAAAGTAGTTATTCACTATCCATACTATTCATTAGACTTAAAGTAAAATACATATTCATTTTGTACTTAAAATTTCCATAATTTTATTATTTAACTATATGCTAAATCTAAGAAACCTCCATGATTCCACCTCACTCTCATAGTGGGTGACAAATTGGTGCACAGTTGCATAGTTGATAGTGGTGCTTCTACTTCAATCATGCCCAAAGTTGTGAATGATAAGTTGGGCCTAAAATATGATACTTATATCAAAGGAGTACTAAAAATATATTTTAAATATGATAATAAAATATGGATAACCAAAAATTTGAAGCTCTTCTTACATGATTGTCCTAGTTTTCCCACTCTCCAAGACATAGTTGTTGTTGACCTCCCAGCTCACTTTAAAATCTACCTTTCAAGAGACTTTATAGAAAATAGAGGTGTATATCCCTAAAATTGTTGCTCCTTTTTGTCCTTTAGGATATGTTATGGGACTAGGGTGACCATAAGAACTTAGCCTCTTGATATATTTGATATTGATCCCTACATTGAAACAAGTTCTAATTTAAATTATGTTATCTATGATAAAGACTAATCTAATGTGGATGATGGTACTTATAAACTTGAGGTAATTTATGATTTTTTTTATTGGATGAGTATGGTGTATATTAATATTATCATGATCCTTATTAATACTTTGATAAAAATTACCTTGGTACTTATATCATGCATGAAGAACCATTTGAAGTAGATGAGATAAGTGTCAAATATTCATAAGCTGTTGAGGGTAACTATATGATTCATAAGTATGATGATAATAGATTGATGAATTTAATTGAGCACCATATTGGATTTAATGATGTATTTATACCTATTATTGATGAAGATGCTCTTGATGATTGTACTCATGAAGTAAATGAGAATGACTTATGGCAAAGGTTTTATGTCACATGTCAAGAGTTAGATCAACTTGGTAATGATACTACTCTAAATAATTATACATCTAATTTGGATAATAACTCTAAGAAAATTATTTTGATTATCTCACAAAGAATGGGGAAGAGTTTCATGTCGTGAATGAAGAGGAATTATGGCAAAGGCTCAATGCCATATACAAAGAATTTGAAAAGTTGGGTAAGTATCCTTTTTACCTAAGAGATTCTGTATCTAATGTTGAGATTGATAATGAGACTAATGGTCATGTTTTCAAGTATCCTATAAAACATGAAGTTGAATGTATTTCTACTAATCAAAGACCTACAGTCATGAGATAATTTGATGAAGTTAGTGGCTAAGGATTTATGAACATAGAAAATAAGGTCAAGGTAGAAGTTGTTGAATCATGAATAAGAATGGCTTTATACTCTAAAACATCAAATACATTTTATCTTAGAATAAGATAAGGTTGAGAGGACTGTCATACACTCTAATCTATACTCTTTTTGAGATAATCCAATGGATATGATAGAGATAATAATATGTTTAACCCTAATTAGTGTTTTTATAGAGAAACAAAGATAATTCATGAAGGTCTAAACTTTTTCACTTTAAAACCAATGGAAATTCAAAGGTGGTAGGTTTCTTGATCACCTACATATGCAAGTGACTAGCGATAAGCATGCTCCTCATGATAAACTACCTTCATGGAGTGACAGAGATGCAAGGGGAATTATCTTTGACCATATTTGAGTTATGATCAGATGTTTCACCTCAATAATGAGGTTTTTTAAATAATATAATAGGCTTGTGTGTCTTTCTTTCAGTTGTGTTGTGTTCCATAAGTGTTCTAGTTGAACACGTGTATTTATTTGGTTTGTCTTATTTTATGTGTCTCTATTTTGTATTTAGTTTGTTTTCAAAGTAAATTTGTGTGTCAAACCTATGTACAGGTGAATCCATGGCCCAATGTATAGGATTAGGAAACTATTCATGGTATAGCAAACATACCACCCTTGGCAAATCATCAAGAGTGTTGATAATATTTTATCACAAGTCAAAAATGGGTAAACCCCATACATTAAAAACCTTATATAGGAGTATAATATAATGTAATATGGTGTGTCATAGTTAATTATATGTGATTTGATGTCATTTTAGCCTTTCTCATGGTCTAATTAGGTCCTTATGTCATTTTGAGTCAATTAGGGGTCATAAATGAGCATTAAATGCAAATGGTATAGTTTTCAAGGTTTCCATGTGTTCATAATCACCTTTAAACATCCAATTTGTTATTACCTATTACACATGTCATATTTTAACTAAAAAATGTAAGTTATAACTTAAAATCAAGAAAGTAATTGGAAAAGGAGAGTTTCAAATGTGTATGACCTATTGGAGAGAATGAAACATGGGAGAATATTTTAGGATGTATCTTCAACTTAGACCAATTTTCATTCTTGACATGATCTAGAAGTGCCAAATTTGATCTAAAACCATTCTACTCCTCCATCATTACACTATTCAGATGAAAATGTTTAACATGTTTTTGGTTGGTACAGTCAGTAGGAGAACTTCAAGATCAAATTATTTCTTGGTGTGATATAAAACTGAGTCAACTTCACTTTTGTGCTTGGAGTGTAGAGAATAGTGGCTTATAATTTATGAACCATCTTTAACAAGTTGACTATGATTTTTTTCTTATTATTTCCCACAACCTGTAGGTTTTGCTCTTGTTTGAGTTGGTATGTATAAATAATCTACTAAATTTAAATGTATAGGATATTTATTCTCTACTTTCATTCTTCCCATGCTTATTTTCATGTTTGGCAATGATTTCATGGGGCAAAAAGTTCAAGGTTGTAAGTTAATGTTCCATGTGAGGTTGTAGTTAGTTTCACTAATTATATAAGGTTTGGTTATATGAATGGGTTTTATGTAGATATTATATCATGTGATCCATGTTTAATGTCATAAAAATCACCTCCTTTCCATGTTTAGTCTTACAACATCATATTTTTATTCAAATAGTCATATGGAAACATAGTCAACTTTCTGATTGTTTCTAAATATAGTCATGGTGTCTTGAGTGTGAAAACTTAAATATAAGGTAATGAATTGTTCAAAGAGTTTTTATACCTTCTCATAAGCATGAAAAATCTATCTAAACCCATCTAAATGACATAAGAAGGACTGTGATAGTCAATTCCCCATATATGCACAATAATACATTTTTGGCATGCACCTATAGGTGTAAAAAGGAGATTGATCATGATGTGGAGAAGTTTAATTAAATTAATTCATGCAGATATTAAGTCAGTAATAGCAACATATATCATATGCACATCCTACATTCTACCATCTTTGCCTATTTGTTATTGTATATGCTTCTATAAACCCTCAAAAAGACTCAAAATGGTTGTATAGGGATGTTAAAACATGTTTTAAGGTTTCCATTAGGATATAAGAAGATGAAAATATATTAGGAATCAAGTATTAAGTCATATATCAAGCATAGTGACCATAGTCTCACTCGTTGCTCGGTTGTAACACAATAGCATGCCTACAAGAGACTACGATCTTTGATTTGGGAGTATTTGAAATTATCTCAAATAATTTAAGGTTTTAAACATAATTTGGGAGTATTTTAGAGGGTCTAAACCTCATTGAACTCATATACCATACATAATTTCAACTTGCTCATTTTCACTACCTACATATGAAAATATCCACCTACAAGTGGTACTGATAGAGACTTAAAGGTGTTGTACAGAGGTGGTTTGACATTTTTTGAAATAATTCATGGAGTTTGGATGGTTTGATGTAGAATTAAATCCATACTTGAGGCCTTAATTTGGAAATAAAATTGAGGAGTCATGATAAAATTTGAGAATGTGAATTCGAGGACAAGTGTCCCTGAAAACATAAAATAAAGCACCTAGCCATTTTGATGATGCCCCATGAAAATGTTGAAAATAAATTTGAGATATAAAAACTCACTAAACATATATCAAAAAAATAGGGGAAGATAATTTAAAAATTATGAGGGTGTATGATTAGTTAAAAATAGTTTTTGAAGGGCTCGAATATGCACATTTGTTCACTGAAGTCTAATAGTGATATCTATAAGATCTGAACCACAAAGTGAAAATGAGTCATATATTCATGATTAAATTGTATTATGGAGTGAAAAGGAATGAAAATGAGAAAAAATTCATCAATATAGGTTGATGTTTAGTGTTTTGAGCCTAATATACACCTACAAGTGTCCTTTCGTTTGAAACAATCTACCTACAACTGACTACAAACTCCTACATCATCAATGAGGTGAATCTAGATATGGATATACCAAAATTTGATAACTTAAGATGATTATAATACATATATAGGGATACAATAACATGTATCAATGATTCTAAGGATGATTCATGTCTATATTACCCCATGTTGTTACAACATAGCCAACTATAGCTAACTATGATATAAAAATAAGCTAGAGAAAAGGGTTTGGAGTGTGTCAAGGTATGGATATGAATTAGATAGGTAAAAATTGGTGTAAAATGGTCAATAAAAACCTTATAAGGTTTTAAAATGTTATAACTATGGTCCATCCATGGTAATCTACACCTACATGTGTCATTCTCTAAGCAAGATAATACAATCATAGTTCATTATGATTGAACATGGCAAAGAAAGGTGAAGGCACCTTAGGATAGTAACGAAATTTGAATATAAATCATGGTTAAATGTAATAAAAAGTGATTATTATGTATCATTATGATGATGAAATGGAGACAATGCAAAGAGATGCCTCAAAATAATAACCTATAATCACATGATAAAACCCTACACACAATCCACTCTTCATAAGTTTGTTTTAGGTTTTGGTCCATGTGAAGGGTCTAATGATATGATCAGGGGATAAATATTTGTAAATAATATCTCCACCACTTGGATAAGTTACTCAAATATTCAAATTTTTTGGGATAATATGCAAAATACCCTATGTTTTGTCTTAGATAGAGGGTACTCCCTTAGGGTACAAACCCTGCAGATTGAATGTAAAGGAAATATATAGTGAGATAGGGATTGTTTGAACCTCAAAATAAGATGTGTAAATTTTAATGACATATATAAAAATAGGTAAAACCATCCAAATATGATTAAAACATAAAAGAGTTATTAAAACCTTCAAGGATGCAAACAAGCCTATTAGGCCTGATTTAGGCCTAAATTCCAAGTAGAGGGTTAGTATCACTTTCAACATTAGGTGAAAATTATAACACTTTGTAACATGTTCATAGAGTTATATAAGATGTTTTTGATCTTTTGGAATGAAAATAAATCCATAATAAATCCATTTTAGGCTTAAAACCATTTCAACTCACACATAATAAATGAACAAAGATCGATAAGGTAACTTGGAGAGCTCATATCCACATTGATATTTTACATGTAGACTCAATGGGATAGGATAATATGAATAAGATCATTATCAAATTTTTTTTTGGATTAGTTGATTAGTCCAACATAAGATCTTTATAAACAATCCCTAAGGGTGGAAATGACCTAAAACCCTCTAAAACCTTTGGAAATGACCTGATTGGCAAATTGATGATGGATATATATATATATATATATACACACATATATATATGTATATATATATATGTATATATCTATATATATATGTATATGTATATATATATATATATGTATTTATGTATATGTATATATGTATATATATATATATATGTATATGTATATATATATATATATATATATGTATATGTATATATATATGTATATGTATATATATATATATATGTATATGTATATATATATATACACACATATACATACATACATACATACATATATATATATATATATATATATTCATGTAAAATTGAAGTGAACTTTGAGGCCAAGTATGAGGGGTGAGTGAAAGATGAGTTACTTGGATTAAAAGTAGTAATAACTCATGTGAAAAATAATAATTATTATTAAGGATGCAACCAATGCATGGTGGAGAATGTATAAAACCCATCCCTCTTAGTAATCATGAGATATGTCCCTATCTAGTTGTGGGATATTCTATAAGGTTCAAATAATGAAGGCAGTTTTCTCAGCAATTAGAAGGAGTCCTACACCACATTTTAGGAGTTTTCATTCCTTTGAGGTAAATTTATCCCACTAGAAATTCCATGGTATATATCACACTCATTCCCCAACATGTTTAACTCTTCTCATCATGACATAATTCCTAGTGACTCTTGGACTTCTCTCTTCCCACTTCTCTCTCTAATTCTATAAGTAGTAGCCATTTTGGCTCTTGTAAGCTAATACCACACCATATATGGAAAATAAATAATGTAATGACATTTTATTTTGCATTTGAATATTAATTCAAGTCTGGTTTTTAGTTCATGAATATTTGTTTAAGTGTGAAAAGTGATGTATGGTGGAGTTATTGATAATTATTAATCCTTGCTTGATTTATCCTTTCATGATTATACAATAATTCCTATTCTAATAGGTCATATACATTGTGGTCAAGGATGTTAATATCCTTTCAAGTATACTATTTTTATTAGAGTGTGTATTCTAGCCTCTGGTTTGTTTACCTTGTGTTGATTCATACATCTCACCTCTATTTTGAAACATTAATTTTAGAATCCTTTAGGACTATGAAACTAGTTTGTATGCCTTGTTTCATTGTGATAGGAGTATGATGGTCATGTGGAAATCATATTGGTATATCATTCCCTTAGAATAGGTTTATTTCATTCAAACTTCTAACTCTTTTCCCATAAGAAATCACTAATTTAGGTGATAAGCATCTCAAGATATATTTAGTGAGCTAGCCCTTAAATTTAGAGGCTTACTTCCACCATAGGTACACCCACATACCTAGAAGTATTCCCATATTTCCTAAATATGGAAGGGGCTTAAACACCCTCTTATAGGGTGGAATATTTGGTGAAAATAATTACCTGCAACATAGAATGGTTAATATATTTGTTTTATTTATGTTCATTCTATTTTCATCTCAATGAACCCAAAATAATTTTTTTAATTGTTACATAAAATGTTAATGATAAATTTTTTTACATTTTCAAAATATTTAATTCATTTATTTATTATTATGACATGAAAATATCACTATGGATGAGATTTGTAACCCAAATGATATTCTATTCAAAATTATTTCATTATTAATAAAAATATTTAGAGTTTTCCACATATTTCAAAAGTAAGCAATGATCCTAGAAAATATCTTTATATTGGGTGGTCCAATCAAAAAGGTTTCATGAATTACTAGGTTTTTTAACAAAGATGAATCCAATAAAGTGTAAAACATGTGTCATTAACATGTTAAAAAATAAATGAGAACTATTTCCTAGAGTAACAACATGGTAACTACTAATATTATATGAAATATTTAAATCTTGAGATTCATTTGAATCTTAGAATGGGTGATCACCCACTCCAAATGATAAACATGGTAGGGACACTATTTAAAATAATGGTACTCATCTTATTAGCACTATAACTATAACTAAAATTTTTACCATATTAACAACATAATTAGAACTCACCCTATATGGACTAATTAAATTTTGAGATTCATGTGAATCTTAGAGTGGGAAGCCACCAACTCTAAATGAGAACTATGGTAAATATATTAGTAGATCAATCCTTCTCATCCTATTTTCATTATAACTAAAAATATTTATATATTATTGAATTACTATTTTTTATATTAGATTATGTTCTTAAAAAATACAACCTTTTAATTATATAATGGAGGTTAAAATGGGAAAGAAAAAAGTGTCACTTCACTAAGCTATGATTTTTCTCATTACAAGTTATTCAATGCTCTAAATCCTATCTCTCATCATTTAATTACTAGGAATAAGTTGAATAATCCTATCCCTTATCTAAATTCCAAAATGGTACTTAGAAGAAACTCCAATCCTAAGTCTAGTAAGGATTGAGATGCTTTCAATCCCCAACTTTTCAATAGTATGGATTGAAACATGGTTTATCTAAAAATCAATGAACCTTTTCTCATGGAGAAGAAATATGATGTTCACTCAGATGACCCCCATTTTTAAAAGATCAAAATCAAGTCACTATAGGTTAATAAGTTTCATTTCAATGAATATCCCTCTCACTTAATAGAGGATACTTCACATAAAACCTCATGTAATGCAGATAAGATCAATGTTGATTTTACTAATACTAACAAAACCTCCTCCCTAATAACTATTCCTATCTATATCAAGACTCCTTTGAGGATTATATCAAGAATCAAAAGAAAAAAAACTATCTTGAGGATGAGGTTAATTTTCAAAACTCTTTACTTCATTGGTTCATGAAGCATCACACTTATCTTAAACTAGCTAACAAAATCAATTTGATGGATGGTATTTATTGTACCAATGAGAAATAAGTGGAAATGTCTACCCAGATTGAGTATCTTACATATATAATTGGAAAGCTCGATAGGGATAAAAAATATTTCAAAGAAAAAATAAATATTTTTTATGAGTTATAATAGGGTTACAATCAACAATGCCATAGCAAGTAGGGAGGGCATCTATACGATTTTTAATACTAAGAAAAAGGACACTGAAGAGAAAAAACATAATAATAAGCTTAAAGGAATTTATATGAAATAAGAAGATGATAAATCTACCAACATCCTAGGCATGAAGTTCAAGAGCGTAATTGAATAATGGATCAAAACCTACAAAGACTAGAAGAGTGACAATTATTAGTTTTTTAAGATCCATTTTCTTTTATTTTATGTCTATTCGTCTATTATTTATCTATTGTGTTTCTATTATTTATGGTTTTGTTTACTCCTTTCTCTTACTTATTTTAGGATTTAATGCTTAATCTATACTTTGAATAAGCTTATTCATATTTTGTATGGGTAGTGTCCATGTAAACCCCACTTTTACCCTTAATAAAAACAAAAACAAATCCAACTAAGTAAAAATAATGTGTCATTGACATGTTCAAAAACAAATAATAACCATTTATCATAGTAGCAAAATGGTTAGCACTCATCCTAGTATATGCACTAAGTAAATCCTAAGATTCATGTGAATCATAGAGTTGGTAACCACCCACTTGAAATTATAACCATGGAAGGGATAATAGTATAAACAATGGTACTCCTATTTTCACTATAACTAAAAAGCTTTACATGATATCTGGAATTCATTTATTGTTATATAAAACTAGGTTTTCTAACAAAAATGAATCCAACCAAGTGTAAAAAAATTTTCATTTACATGTTCAAAATAAAATGAGAACCATTGCCTATAGTAACAACATGTTTAATAATCATCATATATTGACCAATTAAATCTTGATATTCATGTGAATCATAAAATGGGTGCCCAACCACTCTAAATAATAACCATGGAAGGGATACTAATATAAACAATGATACTCATCCTATTTTTACTATAACTAATAATATTTACATGTTATCTTTCATTAATTTGATGTCCTATCATACTAGGTTTTATAACAAAAATTCATCCAACCAAGTGAAAATAAAGTGTCATTAACATGTTAAAAAAATGAGAACCATTACCTAAAGTAATAACATGGTTAGCACTCACCCTATGTATGATAATTAAATCTTTACATTAATGTTAATATTAGATTTTGTGTTCACCCACTCCAAATGAAAACCATGGTAGGGATACTAGTAGAAAGAATGTTGCTCATATTATTTGCACTATAGCTAAATATCTCTACATGTTATCTTGAATTACTTTGTTGTTTTAACAAACTAGGTTTTATATCTAAAATGAATCCAACCAAGTGATAATAATGTGTCATTAACATGTTAAAAAACAAATGAGAACCACTTACCATAGTAACAACATGGTTTGTACTCATCCTATATGCACAAAGTAACTCATAGCACATACGTGATAAAATATTATATTGGTAGGTTTCTCATTGTAAATGAGAACCATGATAGGGATACCAGTATGAAAAATGCTACTCATACTATAATTAAAAATGTTTACATGTTATCTTGAATTACTTTTTTTTATATCAAACTATATTTTATAACAAAAATGAATCTGACTAAGTGAAAATAGTTTTTATTGACATGTTAAAACATAAATAAGGACCATTTATCATGGTAAAAACATGGTTAGTACTCTTCATATTTTTCCTTTGTCTTACTTCTATTTTTTCCTTCCATATTTCAAACTTTTCTATCCAAGTTGCTTGCCATCCATATGCCATGAATGGAAAAGTAAGAAGAAAAAAATGTGCATGTATCTCATCCCAATCCATAATTTCATTCTATAGCTAAGTTATTATTTTAACAATGGTTTTTCCCATCTTGAGTACCCAACTAAGATTTTTTTTGGATATTACTAGGAATTACTATTGTTAAAATAATTAAGGAACTATTTATGTAAACCAATACATATAATTCCTTCAATAGATATTTCACATTGTAAAAAATTATAATACAAGGTGTTTCCTTCCTAATACTACCCCATACTTGAATTTTTTATATAAAACTATTTGGTAGCTTGGTGACATAGATATTTATGAGCCTGCCATTAAGAAAAAATAATCCTTTCTGATGCATGTTCAATTTTTGGATGAAGGTAGTCACTGAAGCTTAAGATTCAGAAGAAATTATACGTTTTATGAAACAATTTTTTTACAAGAATGTTGTATTATGTAATATAATGTGTTGAAGGATATAAATGGTATGAAAATAAATCAATTTGAGGCTTTTAATTTTTTTTATCTTTTAATTTGATGATTACAATTGTAATTGATGTTAATACTAGACCTCTTTCTTACATGTAAATCTAGGTTGCTATTATTTTATGGTGCAATTGCACTCCTATGAAATATTTGTCCAAGTATTAATATAATCATTATCATCTTTCCCTTTGTCTTATTCTATTTTTTTCTTCCATCTTTAAAAATTTTCTAGGCCATGTTCCCCATCCATGTGACTTGAACGGAGATCTATCAAATATGAAAGAGTCATGTATCTCATCCAATTCCATATTTTAATTCTATAACTAATTTAATATTTTAGAAAGGTTTTTGGTCATCTTGAGTTCTGAACTATTAACATTTTTTTGGGATATTACTACCTTTTTCTTGAGGGATTCATCCCCATACAAAGAATGCCTTAAATGTTTTGAAGGAGTACCCAACTAAACTTTGGTTTTGGATATTACTTCATTTTACTTTAACCTTAATGTGTTTGTAGATATAATTTATTTGACCTTGAACCTATTTACCACTGACCACCTAAATACATTTTATAAAAATATATTAAATATATTCTTTCATTCAATTATCTATTTGAAATAGGCATAAATTTATTTTGTGGAAGGTATGTCACTATTTTATATCATTGTCATAGTTTAATTTTATGATTTATATTATGTCCTTACTCTAATATGGCTTGTTATTTAAATGTATAGCTGCCCTTAAATGATAATTTAGGTAATATTTTTTGGAATTATTGAATTCAATAAATCCTCTTGTTATTTACCATGATTCTTGTTTGGTAAACCTAGTTATATAACTTCTTGAATTAAATACAATTAATTGATAAATTAGAAAAAATATTATTTATTTCTCTAGGTTATGATTTTGAAAACATATTGTTTCAAGGGAAATATAATTTGAGAGTAGTAATAATAAAAATATAACATATTAAAGAAAAATATTATAAGGTTTTAGAATGAAAATAACATTTGCATGCATTTTTAATGGATTATCACTGAATGTAAAAAACATTAATGCAATAATGATTTGGTCTAAAATAGAGTTATAAAACCAAAACCTCCAACACATGAGCCAATTCTTAATTTATTGCATAGCTTCACTTTTGAAAATAGTGCATGAATATGATATGGAAAATGTACACTTTGCTAACTATTTTGAGTTATTTGGAAAATAATGACTTTGGTAACTATTTGTATTTGCACCTAGATATACTATATATTCAATGTTAATTTAAAGTGACATACATAAAATTATTCTCACTAATAATACATACCATTTGCCATATTTAATTTTAACAATAGTTTTATTATGATCAACACACCCAACTTTCAAAAGGATTATATGGAGACCCAAGTTGCATTTAGAATATTCATGATTATATATTATACATTACATATTTAGGTCTAGCTCGCATGAAAAGAACTTTAATATTTCAATAGCTATTCAATTCCATTGCAAATATTTATAAGCAATACTTGTTTTTTTTATGGTTCTCCAAAACTGATGTACATCTTTTATATGATATTGGATTTTGGATAGAAGATGTTTTGGTATAGATATCATGGAAATTGGATTTTATAATTTTAAAATATGATCATTAAAAGGTTTAAGGGTATTTCAATCAAAATATTTTACAAATATTTAATGCATTTCAGTATCAATAGTTGGGTAGAATGAATTTATATCATTATTTATTTGACTAATTAGCTAATATAATTTCTTGTTATAAGTTACTCCTATGTTTAAATATATAGGATGACCTCAAAATTATGATATATTGACACATGTATTCATCCATATTACTCACTTAAGATCTCAAAATTTTAAGTCTACTTTTCATGATCAATTGGCTTCCACCCACACATCACAATCTCACTTATCTATGGTATGTCGATCCAAGATGTAGTCTATAGAATCTTCTAGGCACCTATGTAGGAAATATCATGCCATGTGTCATCATACCATAACCCAAATATTTTACATATTCTATGTTTTGATAATTATTTGAGAAGTGATATTTTTCCACATGTCATCATCTTAGAGAGCCACAAATCATTTATTAATTTTACATATTATAAGATTTGATAATTATCTAAAGCATTGAGATGACTCCATGTGTCATAATCTCAGTGATCTGTGACTCACAAGTCTTTACATAATTTTCAAAGGTTTGCTACCATCTAGAATAATTATATTTATCCAAATTTCATAATCCCAATAACTTGTAGTTTGTAGGATCATAGTGCATAGTCAAAACTTGAGGACTATCTAGAGTATCAATAACTATCCATGTATCTTAATCTTGGTGAATGATAGTCTAACTTAGTAAGTTAGATGGCCATAATTTATCAAGCCTCTAGTGAAGAGATATTTTTCCCTGTGTCATGATACAACTAACTCATGGTCTGCATAATGCATAGTAAATAAATTTAATACTCTAAAAAGTGGGCCCCATTTATTTTACCAAGTGTCATCATCCCAATAACCCATATATAAAGAGATGAGGATATGAGGGACAAGTGCAGAATTGATATGGCACCATGTGCCTTCAACCAAATTAGGTAATTACAAAAGAATATATAGATCATCAAAATAAGTTTTACTGACTTGAAAAGAATAAATATGTCATGTTAAGATGATGAAACACCTAGAAGTAGTGAAAGGATGACACATGACAATAAAAAAATCTACCAAAGGTTGATAATATAGAATTTGAATTTAAATAAGAAATGAATAAGTGGGTAGTGAATTAAAATCCATTGTATATAATTAATTTACATGAATTGTAAATCTAATGCATTCATTTATTAGAAATAACAAATCTAAGTGGCATATTTGATTTGTAAAGTATTATTTGATTAATTTGTCTTCTTGGTATCTTGATAAATTTAAAAACTTGAGTTCTTCAATGCATAAAATAAATTCAGTACTTATATAGAACTTAAACATTATCTACATAGTACTAATGGATTCATCATCTTGTGCCTTCCCTCCTACATATTCTATTATCAGTATTATTAAGTTCAAATATATATTTTTTGATATTGTAGAGTTTTAACATAGATTAAAACATTATTCACACATATCGGTGGATGTGGATGCTATAAAATAGTATGAAATAAATACCAAAATTTCAATATTTATAGAGAGATACAAAGATGGCATTTTGAATATTAAGGTGGTAAATTTACATAATACAGATGCAAAACTAGAGGTAATTATTTGTATCAACTTATTTTTGGATTTATTTAGAAATGGAAAATTTTTAGAAAAAAATTGTACTACTAGATTATCAAAACCCATGTAGCCTACATTAATGGAACACATATGGTAAATATTATAGGCTCATTTTTATTGAAATAACTTATGAACAAGCTATGGTAGATTCATACTTAATTTCAAATTCATCTAAAGACAAATAAAATTTATGGTCTACCAGCCCAATAAATTTTGTAATCAAATGAACAATTTTTACATTCCCATAGTTTATTTTAGAATAGGGTTAAGAGTCACCATGGCCCTATTAAATTGATTGTATGGTTTTCCAAGAATTTATTATGTCTACAATATATGTATCCCATTGTTGGACATTATTTTGAGTTTGGATAAAATAGTTTCCCATAGAGAGATAATCATATCCCATTTGATATACCAAATCAATAACACAATAAATTTTCATGATGGAAACTTATACATGATGTCCATACATGATAGATGGCATAATTGCTACAACACACCCACATAATTTAGATACTTAGGAACCATCCATAGAACACATAATGAATAAGTTCTGTGA
>JARHVA010006102.1:582500-682500 GCA_037957365.1 Torreya grandis
AGGATTTAGGGAATGAAGTAAATACATAGTGTTATAATGCCAAAATTGAGCCAAGCCAATCCATTTTCAAGCCATTAAAATAATAATCCAAGTCAAAACCATGAGAATGATGCCAAGAGGATATAGAGATAGCCCAAACCCATTGATGAATAAATTTTGAGCATAATATAAGAAATCAAAGGAAGAAGCCTCTTCGAGCATTCAAGGATTTGGTAAGGAATTTTTGAGTAAGTTCTTTCCATTTTTAGTTGTGCTTTGCTCATTTGTGTTTCTTAACCATTCTCCTTCATTTGATCTAGGCAAGGTATTTTTATCAATATTAGTGTGTTATTACTTTCATTTTGAGTTGATTTCATTGATTTAATTATGAATCTAACATATGATCTAACCACCCTATTTGGATTCGATGTGCACAAATGATATGCCTAATGGGACCAAATGCATCCCACATACCAAGGAAATTAATATGTAGCTTTCAAATATTCATTTGGATTCTTGAAACTCTCTATAATTGATTTTCTAACCTTGTTTTCACCAAATTTGATTTTGGTTTATTTCTTGGATTTACACAAAGATCAATGATGGTTAGGTATAACCAACAACAGTTGGCCTTAATCAACCATATTTCTACGTAACTAACCCTGATTATGTGTAAAACGTCTATAGTTGGGGTTGTAATGGAAAAATGTTCATAATGCTTGAATTTTAGTATTTTTCATCTTTAAAATTTATGATTTCTAAGTTTTAAAGGCCCTTAAATTCATTGACTTGGTTTAACCTTATAGGTTTTCTTGATCTTTGTGCTAACCAAGGCCTAACTTAATGCATTTCTATTTTTTTGGGTTTTGACTTCAGCTCCATAGGTTATCGATGATGGTCTTAATCAATCGACATCAATTTTTTATGATCAATGATGGTTCTAATAGACTTACCAATGATGGTTGCCTAAATCAACACTGATCATTTCTTACCACAAATAGTCACTATATTTTAAAAAAAAAGAACTTGAGAGCTAAAATTCAAACATCATTTTCTTAAAAACAAAAGTGATTCAAAGCAGATTGTTATTATCTAATAATTGTGGGTTGAAGTATCAATTTGAACAACAAATTTTCTTATTTAAACTAATCAAAAATTTTGTTTTAGGATTTTAGGAGAAATTAGTCAAATCTTACACATTTCAATTTGGGCACTAAAATGAACATCTTGAATCTTCCACATTTGAATGTTGGTGTTTAAAATGAATCTAGGATTGGTTAAGTCTTAGAAAATTTTCATTTTTAGTGCTTAAAAACAAATGATTAAATTATGAAAACTTCAAGTTGGTGTTTTAAAATATATTCTTAGGCTAAGTCTCACACATTTGGACTTTTGGGATTAAAATGAACCTATATAGTTTTGCTTCATTTAGTTTTATAAAAAAATTATATTTTTTCACTTAAGCAAAGGGGTCTAGTAAATAAAGATGTCACATTCAATTTGGTGCTTAAAAATCAAACTTCAGTCATAAATTGTTTACAAACTATTTGTTGATTGTTTATTTTCATAAAAAGGATAATATGTGTATGCTCTCCCCCCATCCCTTATAGGGAACTCGTAGGATCAAAAACACCTTTCCATTGAATTTTAGTTCCTAGTCCAAGGCATAAAAATAAGCTTGCCTAAGCTCTCCTCAAACTCACATAGTGATGGATGATCTAAAACTAACCCTTTATTCTTTTTACTCATCTTTAATTTTCATGCATTTTGGCTTATGAAGGGGGTATCCTTGCCTCTCAAAATTTATTTAGCGAAGCATTGACCTAGGGCTTGATCTCTTGATATTGTTTTAAAACCTCTCCATGGGGAGTATATAAGTTGAGATTGCCCTATTCAGATGCTATTTTGAGTGGTTAAACAATCTCTATTAGTGGCAAGCCATCTCAGAATGTATGACTAATCAGGGCATCACACTATAGTAATCAATTGATGGAAGTAGTGGTTGTGAAAAGGTAAAGACCTTTTTAGAACAAGTTGATTGACATGAATCTAATTGATGTGTTACTTCTATTCTATGTAAACATGAAACTTTATACACATGGGATCAATCTATATGGTTTTAACTTATAATTTTTAGTCAACCCCACTTTACCACACCTTGATAAGATCTAGGATGATATACTTAGTTGTATTTTTATCATCTATTCTTTACTATTTGGTGTGTTAGAACTAAAACTAGTGTTGGTTAAACCACATCATGAAAAATTATTATGTCCCACATTACTCTATTGTTTAAGGAGGAATCATGCCATCTATTTGACACCTTGATTTAACCTAGAAAACATTTTTGTCAAAAACATTGTGTGTGTCACTTAATTGACATGAGTAATGTTATGCTGTCCAAATCAATTCAAGTTTCATACCTTAGTAAGTCTTGAAATAAACAATAATTATCACATCTTTTGGGAGTAAAAATGTCAATACACTACCCAAATTATTTCAAATGACTTGTCTTGCATCTCAATTATCATTATTTGAAACTAATAATTTGAGCCTTATTAGATCTTTGTTAAGCATAGTCATGCTGTTCAAATTCACCTAGCTTGTTGTCATCAAATCCTAGTTTACCTTAGTTGAGTATTTGATTAAAATTTAGAAGTTTAGATCCAAACACTGATTGATTTATGTTTACACCTTAACATTTATGGGTTGATACATAGATATTTCTCTTTTGGTTGCATAACCTAGGTTAATCCATTACTCAAATTTGGAAACATTTTTGTATGTGCCTTTGTATGATATAATCAATCCATCTTCAAAGTGACTTTTAATTGTGTTTTGTACAAATTAGATCACATTTATATCTATTCTTAGTATTTTCTAAAGTTTTTTAAGTTTTTTAGATTAATCATCATCATCTTTTGTTTCAAATCTAGATTTTGACGTGACATTTGGCCAAAAGTCTTAGCATATCCTATTTGAGCCTAGATTTTGACTCCACATTTGCATAAACAACTTGGAAAAATTTCCATTTCCTATGTTATACCTATTTGGAACAAGTTTGGACATGTTAACAAAGGTTCTTGATACAATAGAACATGTTAAGGATGAAAATAGTTAAGTCTTATTCAAGTGCACATGATAGTGTAGAGAATTCATATTTAACAATGAAGAAAGAAACATACAAGGAAGGTATTATTATGTGTTTTATATGAATTAGGATTAACCAATTAATCATTCATAGATCATATGAAATAACTTAGATAGTATTAAACCATACATTAAATATGATTGCACATGTAAGGAACAAAATAAGAAATACAATAGGCAACCACAACCAGATAGTCTATATTGATCTTAACAAAGGTTCATTCTCTTATTCATATAATCATACACACATGCGCGCGCACACACACACACACACACACACACACACACACACACACACACACACACACACACACACACACACACACACACACACACACACACACACACACACACACACACACACACACACACACACACACACACACACACACATGCATTTACAATCCCTAACTATTCACATTATTCTCATACTTTGACACCAAAGGAAGATACTATTTATCTTATATCTTCTTAAAAGTCATGGAGGATAGGAAAAAATACATATATATGACAATTAAATACATAACACATGAATATCCAAAGAATATCCTACCCAACTTTAATTATCTAGTTTTTTCTCCTAGAACTTTCTTGGACATACAATGTTGTCTCATCCTAAGACAACAAAATAGGATCATCTGATTGTGCACTCAGGGCAAAATCTCAAGAAATGGTTAGACTAAAAAGAGTCATAGTAATCACTCAAGGTGTTATTTCTAGTTTTCACCTCCTGCATACTACTTGGCCTCCCTTTTGGGTTTTCATTTGATTAACATACCAACCTATGACATTTTTGAGTTTTCAATAGGTTGGAATAATTAATTGTCCACCCTTTATGGGTTTTCAACCATCTTGGCCCTTCTTGTCTCACTATTCATCCCAATACCAAATTATTTCAAAAATATCAAAATTTGTGTCTTGTGTAGTACTTAACTAAAACAAGTTGGCATTATTATGAAATAAGACTACCCAACAATATCCTTGGTACTAGATTGTGCATCCTTATGCTATGAGATGACTTACTTGAGCTCAAATAGTGGATTTTAGAATGGAATATTGATAATTTAGGCAACCTCACTTTATAAAGTATCTAAGTCATTTGTGTAAGTATTTTAGTCAAGCATCACATATTGGATCATACATAGTAGGATGCACATCTATGTGTGATATCTGATAAGTTATTTTAGGTCAAAGTCATCAGTGATGTTCATGACTACTTTATTGTTACTCACCTACATCTATATTTTATCACTCAATTATTCTATCTTATTTGTGTGATGTTCAGTCTAGAGACTCATAAATAAACTATGTCAAAGACCACTATAATAGTCAATAAGTAGATCTTGCACATTGTCCCTACCATTGAATGATTTTTAGAGAGCTTGGTCATTCTCTTTTTCCAATGTGGTATGAATATCCATGTTTATATTGGTGGATGTGATAGCATTGAATTTTGTGATAGATTTGGAAAGGGAGTCATGAAGGTGCTACTTCCAATCTAGGAGACTTTGTGTGATGTGATGTGCTCTAATGGTTACAATATCTAACATGTTATGATACTCTTCCAATAAGGTGATCAATGTAACTACCTTAGTATTCATGCCATATCCTAAGATAATAACTTCACAAAGTTTTTTGGGCTATGCACCAATCCTTTGTGAGCTTAGTGACTAATGTCTTGAGCCTACACTGGTTAGACATCACTTGGTCCTTGATTTCTCAAGAGGCTAAGTCCAATAAATTGTCCTCAATAAATTTTTCCACTTCATGAAGATGAGCCTTTAGATCCACATTTTATACATTTGATTAATTATATTCTTGCTATAAAGAGGTGGCCTCTTATGTGATTGAATCCTAGAAAGTTGTAGCACCTTATAATTATTTCTTCAAGGGTAGCCTAGAGACATCTAATGAAGCCTCCTATTTGACTAGAAGTACACCTAAAATGCTTGTATATGATATGGTATTAGGGCATGTCATGGAGGCAAGTGAAAGTGATAATTTGGTGTGCCAAACACCTATTATGGGAACATCCCAAAGCCAAAAACCTCCTAGTGGCAGCTTTGATAACTATGATCTTGACTATGTGGTTACTAGTGCTTCTTGTTATGTTGTGGCCTCTATTTCCAACTTACTTTACTATGTAGTGTCTTAAACCTACATAAATTTGGATTAATCCTCTTCTTATTTTTTCTTCTTCTCTTCTGCCTCATTATTTTTCTCTTCTTCATCCTCTCTCACTTTTTTCTTCTTCTCTTCTTCTTATTTCTTCTTCTTCTATATTTGTTCTTCCTTCTTCATACTTTCTTCTTCTTCCTTCTTTTTATTTTCTTATTATTCCTTATTCTTCTTTTATTATATCAAGGCCATAGCCTTTGTTTGCTCTTGTGTAGCGTGGGCTTGGGATTGTGATTGAGAATTTGCCTATGCTTGCTATTGTCATATGGATTCATCATCTTACTCCTTATTTTTCCTCAAAACTTCCATGACCTATTATGCTTATTCCACTACATCATGTTTTCTCTTTTCTTGTTCTTTTGCCTTTACTCCAGCAATGAGTTTATCCTCCTTTTCTTTGCTCTCTTGTTCCTACTACACTTTGTTGGCTATGTCAACTACTTCTTATGCCTACTTAGCTAGATTAATGGCCTTCTAAATGACTACCTCTACATCCTTAGCCCTTTTCATGGCTTAGGTTTCTTTGTATTATTTCATGGCGTGTTTTACGATGTTTCTTCTTTCTTTCTCTTCTTTTCCTCCTTCCCTAGTCATCATTTGGCTGCATGAGCTTCTTCTTCCCTAATGGCATATTTTTCCTCTTCGATTAACTATTCTAGTGTAATATATTCAACATAGTGATCCTTGGGAGATGGTGGTGAATCACTAGGGCACACCTCTAAAGTGAAAACCTATGCCTTTTTCCTCTTGAGCATGACCAACCTACATTTTTGTGGTGGTATAATAGATACAAGGGTAGGTTGTGCTTTTGACACCTTGAATGGGATACCAAATGTGCATTATTCTAATGTGGGGGAAATTTTGGGAATTTTAATTGTGTGAGGCCTATGTACAAGTGTTTTAGGTGGACTCTTTGATAAGGGTCGAAAGATGTCCTTGACTACGAATGTCGGTGCAAGTTAAGGCTAGAATAAATCAAATCTATGTGGAGCTACTCTGATTCTTCTCAAATTATGTCAACATGATGGAATGTGGGAAAGATCAGAGGTCCACCCATAGTTCAAAGGGACTTGATGCTATGTACCTAGGGGTATGATGTATTGATGTATATGGGTTGATGGAGATCCTGACATGTGGCACACATCCCTTTAGTTAGTTATATGGGTACAATATATTAGGATAATAGAGTAACTTGTGGAAGTAGTATATTGGGTAATGGTTAGCCTACATTTGGATTAGGAGGTTATCCGTCCATGGGTTAGATAGATGTGTATATACATACATACATATATATATATATATATATATATATATATATATATATATATATAGGAGATGATTATCACGGTAAAGATATGAAGTAAGCATTGAGTCTTCTATTATAAGATGATACTGGAGGTTGTCCCCTTAAAGAGACATTGTGGAGTTATTCCTTCCTAAAGGAGTATTATATGGTGTTTCCCTACCTTAAGGGTATTTTTGCATATATTGATTATCAAGATCATTACAAGGGGTATCAGAGCTTTGATTTGGGCAATTTGTGTGGAGAGAAAAACTAATTTAACTATATCTTCTTAGATATAAGGAATTTTTATTTGAAATTTTTACTGAAGATGTAAGAAAATATAGTAGAAGCGTAGTAAAAATTTTAGAATTTTTTGATTCCTTTTGACGGAGTTATTTATATTTTAGTGTTTATAATAATTTTGATATATCTTCCAAAATATATGGAATTTTTATTCAAAATTTTTATTGGAGATATAAGTAGAATAAAGAGAATCAAATTAAAAATTTCAAAAAAAATTGACTTGTGTGGAATGATTTTTTGTGATTTTATGGATCAGTTTTGACATTTTAGGGTTTCATGAACCTTAATTTTTTTGTGGATCATGGAGTTGCAAATATTTTTAGGGGAAGATGATATTGATGCTAAAGAATGGTGGCTCCTTTTGGAGAATCATTTTAGAAAAACTTTTCGGCAAAGATGATTAACTCCTTTTTTGTCTGGACCTGCACTAGATTGGTTTGATCAGTTGAGCTGTACAGAAAGGTTTTCTTCATGGAAAGAAATGGAACAAATTTTTTTAGATTGATGGGATATAAACAAAAAAGAGGATTTAGAAGAAGAAGAAGAATAAAAAAAAGATGAAGAAGAAGTAGAAAAAGAAGAAGAAGAAATAGAAGAATCAATAGAAGAAGAAGAAGAAGAAGAAGAAGAAGTAGAAGTAATTGAAGAAGAAGAAGAAGAAGTAGAAGTAATTGAAGAAGAAGAAGAAGAATTGGATGATAAGGGTTCAAATAATTTGGCTCCAAAGAAATCTGAGTCAATTTTTCAATTTCATGGACGCATTCAAAAGAAGAAGGTGATTGTGTCCATAAACCCTACCAGCAAATATAACTTCATTAACATGAATGTGGCCAAGGATCTACATGTTCAAGCAAAGAATATCAAAGAGGTTCAAGTAGATGGTAAGAATATTTCAATGTATGAAGATCTGAAGTGCATTATGGAAAAATATGTTTTGCATTCAGGTTTTTATGCTTTGAATATGGATGATGTTGATACAGTTCTTGGATATCCATGGTTAGAGACTTTGGGAACAATGAATATTAATGTTCAAAAAAATTTCATGAAGTTTTGGTATAAGAAAAAGATCACTTTACAAGATATCATAGTGAAAAAGGCACCAATAACAATCCAAGTAGATCATAAGGATGAGATGAAAACAGGTGATGAAGAACATGATGAAGATTTGGATGATATAGATAAAGATACACTAAAAATGAGCACTTCATCTACTCAAGAGACAAAGAAGCAAAAGGTGGAAGAGGTAGAAGTAAAGGTGGATAAGGTCAAAGTATTGGAAAAGGTTGAGGTACATAAACACCCAAATCATCATGAGAGGAAACAATCACAGAACCAAGTGACAAAGTGTCATAATAACAATCATTTTGCATATATAGGAAATAAAATTTCCAATCATTATGGATATGCATGGAATCTAAATAAAAAATACTATGGCACATGGAATGAATGGGGAAATCACTATGACTATGCATGAAAGAATACCTACTATGGTCATGGTTGGAATCAAAGAAGTGCAGTGGAATATGGTACATGGAACAAAAAGAGGAGTAATTATGCTGGGACACCAAAGCAATATAATTATGATCATGAATGAAATCAAAGGAGCACAATAAAATATGGAAACAAGCTTGGAGAGCTATCACCTAAAAAGATCATATATGGATGGCTAGATGATCGAGATTGGAGACAAGTGTGCAATGATTTGAATCACACTCATTATTTGGTTTCTTCCTATGTTTCGGGGACGAATCATGTCAAGGAGGGAAGGAATGCTATGTATCTAAGGTTATGATGTATTGATGTATATGGGTTGATGGAGATGTTGACATGTGGCACACATCCCTTTAGTTAGTTATATGGGTACAATATATTAGGATAATAGAGTAACTTGTGGAAGTAGTATATTGGGTAATGGTCGGCCTACATTTGGATTAAGAGGTTATCCATCCATGGGTTAGATAGATGTATATATATATATATAGGAGATGATTATCATGGTAAAGATATGAAGTAAGCATTGAGTCTTCTATTGTAAGAGGATACTGGAGGTTGTCCCCTCGAAGAGACATTGTGGAGTTATTCCTTCCTAAAGGAGTATTATATGGTGTTTCCCTACCTTAAGGGTATTTCTACATATATTGAATATCAAGATCATAAAAAGATGCTATGTACCTAGGGGTATGATGTATTGATGTATATGGGTTGATGGAGATGCTAACATGTGGCACACATCCCTTTAGTTAGTTATATGGGTACAATATATTAGGATAATAGAGTAACTTGTGGAAGTAGTATATTGGGTAATGGTTAGCCTACATTTGGATTAGGAGGTTAGCCATCCATGGGTTAGATAGATTTATATATATAGGAGATGATTATCATGGTAAAGATATGAAGTAAGCATTGACTCCTCTATTGTAAGAGGATACTGGAGGTTGTCCCCTCGAAGAGACATTGTGGAGTTATTCATTCCTAAAGGAGTATTATATGGTGTTTCCCTACCTTAAGGGTATTTCTACATATATTGAATATCAAGATCATTAAAAGTGGTATCAGAGCTTTGATTTGGGCAATTTGTGGAGTGAAACCATAGTTTTTTTTGAATCATCAATAAATTTTGATTGGTTGCAAAATTTTTCACAAATTTTTTATTGGATATGGATAATGTTTCAAATAAGTCACAGTAAAAAAATTGATATTTTTTTATTCGTTTTGAGGGAGTTATTGATATTTTAGGGTTTATAATAATTTCGCTATATCTTCCAAAATATAGGAAATTTGTATTCTAAATTTTTTTTGAAGATGTAAGTAGATATAAGAAAAGTACAGTAAAAAATTTAGAATTTTTTGAGTTGTTTGGAGTGATTTTTGTTGATTTTATGGATCAATTTTGATATTTTAGGGTTTCATGAACCTTAATTTTTCTTGTGGATCATGGAGTTGAAAAAATTTTCAGGGGAAGATGATGTTGATGCTAGAGAATGGTGGCTCAATTTTAAGGAGAAGAATACTAAGAAAATTTTATGGAAAATAGAATTATGTTTTTCTTTGTCTGGGCCTACAAAACATTGGTGGACTAATGAATTGAGCTTTGTGCAATAGTATTATTTTTGGGAAGCAATGGAGAAAACCTTCTTAAATCAATGGATATAAACAAAAAAGAGGATGTAGAAGAGGAAGAAAATCATGATGATAAAGAAGAAGTAGAAATAGAAGAAATAGAAGAATCAACAGAAGAACAAGAAGAAGAAGAAGAAGTAGAAGAAGCAATTGAAGAAGAAGAATTGGATGATAAGGGTTCAAATACTTTGGCTCCAAAGAAATCTAAGTCAATTTTTCAATTTCATGGATGCATTCAAAAGAAGAAGGTGGTTGTGTCCATAAACCCTACCAACAAGTATAACTTCATTAACATGAATGTGGCCAAGCATCTACATGTTCAAGCAAAGAATATCAAAGAGGTTCAAGTAGATTGTAAGAATATTTCAATGTTTGAAGATCTGAAGTTCATTATGGAAAAATATTTTTTGCATTCATATTTCTATGCTTTGGATATGTATGATGTTGATATATTTCTTGGATATCCATGGTTAGAGACTTTGGGAACAATGAATATTAATGTTCAAAAAAAGTTCGTGAAGTCTTGGTATAAGAAAAAGATGATCACTTTACAAGATATCATAGTGAGAAAGGCACCAATAAAAATGCAGGTAGATCATGAGGATAAGATGAAAACAGGTGATGAAGAACATGATGAAGATTTGGATGATATAGATAAAGACACACTAAAAATGAGCACTTCATCTACTCAAGAGACAAAGAAGGAAAAGGTGGAAGAGGTAGAAGCAAAGGTGGATAAGGTCAAAGTATTGGAAAAGGTTGAGGTATATAGACAACCACATCATCATGAGAGGAAACAATCATGGAACTAGGTGAGGAAGTGTCATAATAACAATCATTTTATCTATACAGGAAATAAAATTTCCAATCACTATGGATATGCATGGAATCGAAAGAAAAAATACTATGGCACATGGAATGAATGTGGAAATCACTATGACCATGCATGGAAGAATACCTATTATGGTCATGCTTGGAATCAGAGTAGCACAGTGAAATATGGTACATGGAATAAAGAGAGGAATAATTATGCTTGGACACCAAAGCAATATAATTATGATCATGAACAAAATCAAAGGAGCACAATAAAATTTAGAAACAAGCTTGGAGAGCTATCACCTACCAAGATCACATATGGATGGCTAGATGATCAAGATTAGAGACAAGTGTGTAATGATTTGAAGCACACTCATTATTTGGTTTCTTCCTATTTTTTAGGGATGAAACATATCAAGGAGGGAAGGAATGTTATGTACCTAGGGATATGATATATTGATGTTAATGGGTTGATGGAGATGCCAACATGTGGCACACATCCCCTTAGTTATATGGGTATACTATATTAGGATAATAGAGTAACTTATGGAAGTAGTACTTTGGGTAATGGTTGGCCTACATTGGATTAGGTGGTTACCCATCCATGGGTTAGATAGATGTATATATATAGGAGATGATTATCATGGTAATGATATCAAGTAAGCATTGAGTCTTGTATTGTAAGAGGATATTAGAGGTTGTCCCCTCGAAGAGACATTGTGGAGTTATTCCTTCCTAAAGGAGTGTTATATGGTGTTTCCCTACCTTAAGGGTATTTATTCATATATTGAATATCAATAACATTACACTTGATTTTTCACTTGAACCATGCACACCACCTTCTAAAAGAAAAATTCTTTCTCCTCCTCTTTCTCATAGAAGTCCCAATCTATGTCTATAATTATGACCTGGTAGACTTCCTACTCATTTATGCCCATCTAGATGAGGTCACATGAGATCATGACCTATATCACCTATAGATCATCCTTATAGGTTGTTGTGTTATGTGCCTTTTGATTCAATGGAGGGGATTTCAAAAGAGGGTTTGTTTTGCACTTTCCGTTCTACTACTATGAGTTGGTTGCTTCTTCTAGCTATTACATGGTAGGAACATCTTATCTAGGTGGTATAGATTACAACGGTTCACACACCTAGCTTTGAATGCTTTATGTTAGTTCACATTAGCTTGTGACATGTCCATTATCATAAAGAAAGGGATCGATTAGAATGGTGACCATGATAGTTCATAGATAGTGATGAAAACACCTTTGTGTATTAAGGTAATAGAGGCATGCTAACTTAGGCATTACATGACATCAGGTGGTACTCAAGGATGTGTTGTGATGAGGTTCAAGTACTCCTCTTGCCATGATTTAAATATACACTCATGTGCAAGAGATCTATGGTCCTACATCTAGATGAGATTTCAAAATTATTGCACTGGCTATTAATCTATATCTAGGTGTGATTCTCCCTTTTATGACATCCATTGCATGAAGTAGAGTAGGAAGATGAGGAACTACTAATTAAATGTTTTATTGGGTGAGGTGTGACACTTTTCAATATTCATGAGTAACTCCTAGATTAAGTACTCTAAAAATTTGAATTATTCATTATGGTGGATCATTTAGTGGGTGATGTTCATAACTCCTTTGGGTATTTTCTTGGTCTACTTGGTCATTTCAAAAAAACTTTTGGTGATGCACTACATGAGGATGCAAACTAGCTTGTCTAAGATTTCATCAATGGGAATCCCTTTGTTGTTCCACACATATAGATCTTGAACTTCTTGTAAAATTGGAGGTATTTTTGTCTTCTATGGAAGTAAAGAATATCTACATGCAGGCATGCCCAAATCTTGGACCATGGATTTTGTATTGATTATAACAGTCTTATTTATCCCCAAATAGATATTTTTATCATTGTATTAGCTAATAAAAACTTGTATGATTTCTTATAGGTCTCCAAAAGAAGGAAGTTACAATAGGCACTCAACATATGTATTCTAGAACTAGTGGGGAGTTATGAGGGTGAGTGGTTTTAAAACATCAATAGGATTGGGGTGGAAGAGATTTTATTATCCTTGATGGAGATAGTTGAATGACTCTTAATCACTAAACTTAGTTTGCCTAAGTACCATGTCAATACCCATGGCCTCGATTTCCACATTAGTGAGAGCCCTAATTAGCTTTGAGGTATTAGTAGATAGATGAAGTGAAATAATTAATACAGTATATGTTATCTATGTAAGAAAAATTTATTGAATCTTGGTAATTATAAATAGAAGAATATGCTCAAGGATGAAATTCTAACTTGATTTTTGAACATAAGAATTATAGATTTGGCACTCTTATATTCTACATCTAGGCCATGCTTATATTATCACTTATCTTAAATGTAATAGTGGATGTGGAAAATCTATATCTATGTATCCATTAAGGTAGTTAGTCATTGGCACATGTGTGGAGTTACATCATTATGTTATTTGGTGTTTATACATGAGGTATGAGCAGTTGATACTGATAAGCCATCAATTTGATGAATATCATGTCAATCAACCCTTATATCAGCCATTTACTTCTATTCGATGATCATTATTCATTGGATATCTTGTTGATGGGATGTTTCCATACCTTTCCCAGACTTAATATATTTTTGTCACTCCTCTTTGAATTTTCTAGTGACACACATAGATACTCTTGCACATAGTTGACACATGCAATGCTTGTTATCTTGATTCTTAAATATTGTTAAAGAGATCATCTATAAATAAACATAAACAAAAAATGAACACACTAATAACATGAAAAAAAATTCATAATCTACTTGGTACTACTCAGTACCCACTCAATTTATAGAATGAGATCAATTGATTATTGGTAGTAGGGATTATGCCTAAATCCATTTGCCCACCCTGGTAACATAGTTCCATAGAGATCTCTTAAAACTATGGTTCCTTTCTACATTAGTTCATTTATAATATATGACCCTTTTAATCATATCTATAACTTGCATAAGAATGCTCTAAAATAACTATCATATAATAAGATTGGTTGATCTTTATGAAATTATTTTTGGTGCAAGTTCTTATCATGCCTTTCTTTCTAGTTATATTTATACATTTGTTGCATCGATGTTACTCTACATCTAAACTCATCCATTTGATATAGTTCAATCAATTTGTTGGTTAAAGACTCATGATTTCCTAGGTGCATGACCATGATAATGTGTAGGCTGGGTACTAAGTATTCCATTAGCGTGACTACTTCAAGACCATACACTAACTAAAAAGGCATACAAATTATGAATTTATTGTAGTGCATGTGATATGACCATACAATCTTAGGAATGTGATCTTCCCAGTCATATCTCTTGATATTATAGGTCTTTGTTAACATTTTACCTAGTACTTTGTTGGAAGCTTTAGCTTGGCCATTATCTTGTGGATGATACATATTTCTTTTATGATGAGAAATCATAAATTCCTCAGTCAGAGCCTTGATAGTGTTGTTTATAAAGTGTGTTATTATATATTGGACTAACTTTATAGGGCATCTAAAACTTGTAATGATGTTTTCATAGAGAAAATTTATTGCATCATTCACACCATAGCTAGGTGTTGCAATAGCTTCAACCCAAATATTCTATCATAGTGATGATTTATCTTACTTTATTGTGCTTTCTTGGTGGATTGTTATGTATGATAAAGTTAATGCCCCATTATTGAAAGGGTTTCTTAGCTAACAGAGGCCACAAAGGCATTTCATTAGTTTGTATTATTTTACCCATGTGTTGGTATATATTATAGTGTTTCACAATTCTATGTGCATCCTTAAACAATTTTAGCCACCATAACCCACTTCATAAAAAAAATTATATATATATTCTCCTATAAAATATCCTCTTGATATTACTTGATGTACCTCCTATAAGATTTTAGGTCATTCATGTTCTATAATTACCCTGTGTAAAAATTCACACTTCCCTAAGCGATATAGAAGCCTATTTTTAATGGTATATAGAAGCACTCTAGTAATGAATTGCTTATTATCATGCTCTTACTAGTCCACAAGGAATATTCTTTATTCTTATAAGTTATCAATAGATTTAAAGTTATTAGGAATCATATAAACATGAAAGAGGTGAACATTAAGAGATTCTTCTTGTAATTATTTAATCTCTTCACCATTAGGAATATGGTTGAGATGGTCTAGTCTCACATTCTCTCTTCCTATCTTGACATTAATATAGAATTAAAACTTTTGAAATAACATAAACCATAGAGAGCTACATATTCCTAGCATTAGTATTTTGACAAGGTATTGAAAGGCTTGATGGTTAATGAAGACTTTGAATGGTGTTACAAGCATATAGTGCCAAAAATTTTAGAGTGCGAATAGAATGGCCAATGTTTCTCATTTAGTGGTTGTGTAGTTTTTCTTTATGTCAGATAGTTTCTTGCTAAAAAAATGAACAGGATGGTTGGGTCCACCATCTCCTATCTACATAATCATAACACCAAATACAATACCCAAAGCATCCACATGTATGTGAAAAGGCTTACTCTATTATAGAAAAACAAGTATGGGTGTAGTAACCAATATTTTATTTATCTTGATGAAGGCTACTTGGAATTATAAAGTCAATACAAACTTTCAATTCTTGTGTACTGAGGATTATAATAGAGATTAAATAGTTGTATAGCCTTTGATAAAATTGTGATAGTAGCTTTTATGCCCTAGACAAGAGTGCACTCTAGTGGAACTAATAGGTGGAGGCATACTCAAGATTACTACAATTTTTACCTACCATACCATAATGACTTTGTTGCATACTACATGTCTTAGTAAAACAATGCTTGACATCATTCCAACATTAAACATAGCTTACAAAAATTTTATTTGAACAAGGAGAAGACTTCCTAATTATCAAGGTAAATTTCCAAGAATTAATGAATGAAATTTTTAAATTCCATAACCACTACACAAGAAAACACCACAAGTGTATTATTAAGGCAAAAAGGCATGACCTTGTAGACAAAATAACCCCATTCTATTTCAAATGTTATTTTTTCTATATCTTATTTTGTGATTAGTATCTAATGATATCCACTAAAACCATCCATGAAAGAATAAACTTCATGTCCTATGAGAGACTCCAAAACTTTGTATGTGAATGGATCATTTACACAAGCATCATTTGGAATGTGATAATCCCCACATACACATATTTCCCCTATCTTCTTTGGATTTAATACCATGTTGCTTACCCAATCTACCTTTTCAACTAGATAGATTATTCTTTGTCATGTATTCTATCCAATTCAACCTTTTAGCTTCATGTTTGGATTGAGATTATATGACCACTTCTTGGTTGGCCATGTGTACTCCTTCAATTTAATATGTATCTCACCAAGAGATTGGTCAACTCTTCTAACCTATAATAATATGTTGGGAAATACATCCTGATAATCCCTTAGTATTTGTAGAGATTCTAAAATTTCATCTTCTATCTAATAGTTGCTGATGTTTGCTAATTTTGGGACCTCCTTTATTTTGATGTTTGTAACAGGATTTTTGATATAATGATGATAAATGTCTCATTTTAGTTCATCAAAAAATTATTGTATCTTCCATTTGCCTTCCTATTCAATAAGTCAATTTTTTTTAGCTTATCTTCTTCATTAGGTGTTGTGCCAATGTCCTTTAGTGGTTATATAGGTCATTTAGGTTCAAATAAATCATGAAAATCTAGGTCACCATCATAATAATAATCCTCAATGTCCTCTTATTAATATTGTATTTAGTTACATGGTTGAATTAGGGATTATTATTATTATTATTACTATTATTATTATTATTATTATTATTATTATTATTATTATTGTTATTATTTATTAGCATATTTATACCTTTGTACTATTGAATTAAGATTAGAGGTTGCATTCTTATGCGTAGTGAATTTTGTTGTGGTGCTTAGGTCTTCAGTGCACCCATAGTATAAGAAGTATTTGAGTTTATGCAGTGCATTATGAACCAAAGGATTTTCATATTTAAAAACAAAGGTTTGTATAAAATAAATTTTCACTTGTACCCAATGCTTGGTCTCCATTTTGTACTCTTGGTGTGTATATCATGCTACTTGTAATGGAGAAAGTGTATAGTGAAAAATGTGGATCCAGTAATTTGTTACCACATGATCCTTATTCCAAAATTCAAAAAATGTATGTATATGTATTTAAATACAATCAACTTCTTGAAATGATGGATAATTGATATGGTTAAACTATTGTAGTAGGAACCTATTGATCATGAGCTCACAGACACCATCTCAGTCAAGCTATTCATCTTGATGAGTTTATCACCATGTCATAACAACTATTTTTAGCGAATAATTCAATGTGCTAACCCATTGGCTAATGGTTGGTATATGAAATTAAAAGCATATATTGAAGTCATTTATGTCCTCAATTTCATAGTATATAGGAAGTCATTTCTCATGCACAAATCCATTCACATTGGTTAGAGTTTTTTATCACTTCAAGCTTAGTTAAGGAGGTGTACATCTGAGTTGCCACTAATGGAGAAAGTTATTTCCCACGGTAAATTTACTTTCCTAGTTGAATATGTGTAGTTTTTCATGTGATAATAAACTTGATAAAGGAAGTTAACTTTTGACTAAGTAAGACATTTTGTAGACATAAATGCATACTCTTTGATGACAAACAAGTTTACCATTAGCTATATAGCTACTAGTTTAGTTCTCAACTATTTTGATGTCTTCAGTTGTTGATTGAGTACTGATTTTACCTGAGGTTTGGTATACTATTATAGAAAATTACATTCATCTACACATAGAGCTTTTGGATTATCCTTATAGTTCACCTTCATCCAACTAGTTTCTTGTGCAATGTATGATGACTCTGGATTAGGTGAAACTATGTAAGGCTTGTGAGATATGTTAAGAGGAATGAAAACCACTTTATCACCTTGGTTCTCATGTAATTGGTTTTGCACCATGTTGATAGTCATCTAAACATCGTACACCCATTTCTTACCTATGAGTTTAAGGTAATGTGTTGCTATGATTTCCATATCGATGACTTCAAAGTCACCTCATACTGTCAATTCCATAAATTTGATCTCCAGTTCTTCTAACCTACTAATAGGCTCAACCTTTTAATAATCATCTAGGCTCAAAGTTACTATGTTGTAACTCAAAACTAGTCATCTAATGTATTCTCAAGTAGACCTAGGAGTCATATTGATTGTGTTACAAAAATCAAAGATAACATTTGGGATCCCATAACCACTAACCTCAATGTCAATGAAGGCATAAACATCTCAAGGTTTATTCATTTTGATGTACCAAACTAGTTTCTCAAGATTTTATTACCAATGATGTGCACACTCTAGTAGATTATGTAGTAGGTTTGTGATGTTTTGTGAGATGTCTTCATTGCATAGTGTACTTAAAATTCTTAGAATATATGTGAGTTCAGTGACAAATCCATCCTAATGTATGATGCATATGATCTATCCATATATTTTGAGATTTTTTGTAGCATCATCTCCTTTATTAGTGTCTTTATCTTGGGTGTTTTTCAACATCTATATAGCTTTATACACAAGGCCCTAATCTATAAATAAATATGGGTAATTATTCTATTTAGATTTTTGAATTCCCTAATCTAATGGTATTTCAAGTAAGGTTAACCATTTATCAACATGCTATTGTCATGCAACAACATTCAAAAATGCACTTTCTTTAGGCTACACACTCACCATATTCACATTTTGGACAACATTTCCCTTTTGGTGTTTATCCAAAATGGGAAAATATTTTGTCATGCTAATTAAAAAATTATTAATTATATATATTATAAATTCCTTTGAGGATTCATCAGGAAATTACATTAGACATGACTATATTCCATACATAGATAACATTGTAGGGGAGGTCATTTATAACTATTCCCTCTACCACCCTAGTATCCTCCTTTGTATCCACATCAAGCTCCTCCGCTATTTTATTAGTATCCACATATATATCCTCCTTGTTTTTATGTAGTGTTCCAATGCTAGTGTTGTTGATTTCTATCTCCAATTTTGAATTGTTGTTACACATCTAGTGGGGTCCAACTTATTTCTTGCTACTACATTATGGCTAGGATCTAGGGAGTTATATACTAGTATTTTAGAGATGCAAGTATCCAACTTGGTGAAGGAAGGGTATATCTAGCTATAATTTTAGGTTGATACTATGATAAACTTAAAATCCATTGTAGACACATTTGAGTTACACAACCTTTATCTACCTTTGGGCTTAGGATCACCAGATTCATTGAAGAGATTTTTTATGTAGTGATGGTGAATACATTAATGGTAATGCCTTATTTAAGATACTACAAATATTAAAAATTATTCTCATCATGTTTAAATGACTTGAAGAAATTACAATACAAATTTTATGGTTCTTGATATATTGTTGTAGAAGGTAGTATTGTGTTGTGGCATGCCTTGCCATTCGATAGATTTTACAAAATTATGTTTTAACTTTAGGAAAATCATTTATATGATGTCCTTATTTTCCACACTCCCTACTCTATAGTTTCAATTTAGTCTTATATACCTCATGGTATTGCTATATTATTTTCATGATATCCTATAATGTATTTTTGATATTAAAACTAGTAACAGAAGTTACACCATAATCTTCAATATATTCTACATGTAGGGTAGTAATTTTGACATCTACTTTCATACCAAAATAATTTTTCACAATGGAAAACCTGATCATGGAGTAAAACCCTTCAATGAACCATGAAACCTTGTATTTATCTATTAGATAATATTTTTCCTTATTCATCACATCAGAGAATCTATGGTCATAGTCATAAACTGATTCTCTAGACCTTTTTCATATCTCCTTTGAGTCCTATATAGTCTAACTGATGCATTTTTTATCTTAAATTATATGATAAGTTAATACTCAATGTATTTTTAACTTACCTATTAAAGGTATTTTTGGTATATGAACTCTATTACTCTACTAGCTAGTTTCCCTACTAATTTGTACCTTTAAACAGCTTCAATAGTGACAACTTTAGCATGCCATATCATCTTACAAGTTAGTAGGGACTATTCGAGATCTGTGGACCCATTATAGTTGGATATATTTATATATCCTCTTATATTATTCATCATGTTGACTAGTATGGATGTATTTTACTGCACAAATTTTTTCATAATAGGCTATGTTCTAAGTGATCGTACATATATACTACTCTAAGTACTAAGAGAATTATCATGCATACTTTTTTTATTTGTGCTTCTTTCTTATTGTTATTTAATTTCAACTAATTATATTTTCTTCAAATCCTTTCATATTGATATTATATGAATTTTGTTACCTTAATGGGTCACGTGTTCTAAAAATAGTCCTTTCCAACTATCACCTTCCTATCCACCTAGATGAAAGATTCTACTAAAATATAAAATATTAGGCTGTGGGGAAGTGTGCTCTTTTGGTAAATGGTTTTTTCTTAACTCATTATTTTTAACTTAAACCTACATTTAACCTATGAATATATTCTATTTATTTGTGGAATTCTTATTATTTTGACAATACCCTTTCTTATAGTTGTACACTATATCTATCATCTATTTTTTCTACTTATAAACTATTATCACCTTCCTCTTATCGTATCTCACCTTCATATCATTCTTCATCCTCTCAATCTATTTGTCGGTATTCATCATCCTCTTTTTTTTCCTCATTTGGTCACTCACTCATAACATCTTCACACTCTTTCATCATCTAATCTACTACTACTTTTACATTTACTCATAGCTACCTAGGTGTTCTTTTATTTGTTCCATTTATTCTATTGTCATATTTCACATTGTAGATCCAAAATTTTATTATAACTCTTCTTCCCTCATGTCTCCATAGTAGATTTAGGTTCAAGCCATAGTTCACCATCATATCACACATACCCTTATATGCCTAAAGGGTCTACTCTATATGGGCTAGAGTATGCACCATATCCCTATCCACAACCAACATCTTTATTAGGAGAGGTAGTTGTTATAAAAAATTTCCTCTAATTCCTAAAACAAAATAGTTCTCCATAATTTCAAATTCTATATATCCCTGTAATACAAATTTGGTAAAATAGCCATCTATGGTGGTAACAACCTAGTAGACTATTAATCTTATCTAGTCAATTTCAATTTTTAGTAGCTATTCTATCTTCTCTTCAGTCTACATAATTATTTCTTTCATTCTAGGATTGCAACAATAGTATTCCAATTTTGTCACCCAGTTAGTTAGTAGTTTAGGTAATTATCACCAAAAAATTTCATATATTTATGAATGGATGTGCTATTTAATATTTTCACTTTTGATAAGACCAATCCTTTTATATTTTTCTTCTCTAAAATTCCTTACTTTTTGGTGTAACCATGTTTCAGTGTTTCACTACCCCAATAACTATCTTAGCATAGTTTCCTTTAGAAGGAGTGTCTTCGTGCTCACTGCACCATTTTTAGTAGATATTCTTAATATAACAAAACATGTTAAGGATGAGGATATCTAATTATTATTCAAGTTCACAAGATAGTATAGAGAATTTATATTTAATAAGGAAAAAAGAAGCATATCATAAAGGTATTATTATGCATTTGATAGGAATTAGGATTAACCAGTACTTAATTAATTATTCATAGATCATATGAAATAACTTAGATAGGAATAAACCATACATTAAATAAGATTTCACACACAAGGAACAAAAGAATAAATACAATAGGTAACCATAATTAAATAGTCTATATTGATCTCAACAAAGGTTCATTCTCTTTTTCATACAAGCATACATATATATAGACATTTAAAATCCATGATTTTTCACATTCTTCTTATAATTTGGCATCAAAAGAGGAGATTACTTATTTTCTATCCTTTTACAAGTCATGGATGATAGGACAAACTATATATAGTTGACAACTAAATACATAATGCATGAATATCTAGAGAATATCTTTCATAGGTTTACTTATCTAGTTTATTCTCCCAATAGGACATTAGAGTTTGGCATCTTGTTTTTAGGTCATTTTAATTGACCTTGTTTATGTACAACATTTGATGTTATATTTTTTTTACCAAGTGTTTTCATAAACTTTTTGGAGATTCAGCTCCACCCTTAACCAAGTTAGAAAGAGTTTGAACCCTTTGTCCTTTAAGACATATTTTTTCAAAGTTTATAGAACTCTAATCCTCTCTTGATGCAAAAAATTTATCATATATTTCATCATGGCTCACTATACATATAGTAAAACCATGTATAATCTAATTTATGGACATGTTATTACACTAGAGGACTTTGTTTAAGACCCTTTTGGAGATGATGTTGTTTGGGAGATAGGTTCCTATCCACCATATAACACTCAAATAAGAGAACAATGTCAAGATCCTTTGGCTAATTATTTGGTCACAATACCTCCATACATTGAGTAAGGCCAAGATTAGACAACCCAATATTTGGCCAACATACCTTCTAGTCTATAGAATGTTTAATAGAAACCTTATTATGGTACAATGTCATCAAATGATGTGGTAGGGCATAACATTTTTCCAAATCTATTAAGAGGGCCTTATAACTTGTCTTATTATAACAATAATAAGGCCTCTTCTAGAAATATTAATGACATATTACCAATACCATATCAAGATGCATGTATGATTGTCACACAAAGGAGCCTCATGTAAAACCATTTAATTAAAATGTAGATAGTATACTAGAAATATCAAGACTTATCATGTAACTTTAATAATTTGGCCTTGACAAATACACCTCTAATTTAATCATTCCCTTTAATATGAGTCTTATTTGAGTTGATAGGTTAATAAAATAAGTATTTTACCCAATTATAAAAAATACTTTAGCAAAAATCATTTACAATATCCTAACCATTGATTAAGTGTCTTCTAATTTTATAAAAAATAGTGAGAAAAACATGGTGGATAATGCACAAATAATGTATAATTTAGACCAAAGTGGTGTTAACACATGAATAAATAGTCAAAAATATAGTATACCGTTAACCAACACCATGAGTGGTCAAAAAACATAGGGAGTAGAAGTTTCTACTTCTCCACCTCAATTAACTACCTCTAATCCTTAACTAACTACTTCTAACACCCAACAACAAGGATTTATTAGTTAGCCAACTACTAGTGTTGTGCCATAATAAAATGTATCTAATCTTACTCCACCTCAATAGATAATGAATAGCATTCCATAATAGTAGGCACACTCTAGTGTACACATGTAGTAGAGGCAAAACATATTGCCACCTCAATAGGGGGAAACCAATGTCCCACCTCACTAGGTAGCATTGAACATACCTATTCAGGTAAAGACTAAAATGTTGATATAAAACTAAATTATGTCTAACTACTAATGTGTAAATATTAATAAGTAATAGATTTTGAATATCTAACATGTTTCAACTTCCCAATAGGTATTCATGTAACAAAGAGGTTCTAATTTTATTCAAGTATCTATTAGGTAATAGTTACCTTTCATGTAGGATGTTACACAAGTTTAAAGATATGGTCTTGGGTCACAAGTCCCTCCCAATCAACAAGGTATGACTAGTTGGCAATATGTCCCTATTCAACCTTAGCAGGCACAGTACATCTATATTCATCCATCCCAACCGTAATATTCCTAAAATTTGGCCTACATACCTAATCCCAACTAGAATATCACACAACTATAATTGTAATTTCAATAATTACACCCTAATCCATGTATGCATATTCTTGGTCCATTTCCTAGCCAATACAACATTATTAAACAAATACCTCCATCATACCTTGGTTGAAATAATCCAATTTTGATTACTCAACCTCCACCTCAATAGGCCAATGATCCCATTGGTTTCCTTACATGGGAACTACAACAAATGAAACATGTAATTACCCTCATTCAAGTAGGGAATCAAACCAAAAAGTTTAAGTTTAATGATGTGTGTTCTTACCCTTTCGATATGGAGTACTTGTAGATACCATTTCCTCTAGGGTATGAATCACCAAAGTTTGACAAATACAAGGTTAAAGATGAAACCAATGCCCATTTGATATAATTCTTTCTCATATGCCAATAAGTGGCCTATAATGGCATTTAATTTACCTATTATTATTGTTGTTTCCAAAAAGTTTAGTGGGAAAAGCATTGGAATGGTTCCTAAAGTTGCCCAAGAATTCATTACCTAATTTTGATGATCTCTTGGACAAGTCATACACCACTTCTCTTAAAATATTTAACAAAATTAAAAAAAAAGGTGAAAGCTTCATAATATATTTACAATGATGGAGATCCCTTATAAGCTGATTCACCCACAATATACTAGACAAGCAATTAGCCATCGTGTTTACTAAAAACATACACAATGAGATATATTAGTTATAATGTGTACATACATTCAAATAAAACCTTGCAAAATGTTTGTTGATTGAGAGATTCCTCATTAATAAATGCATCATTAAACTAGCCTCATAAAATCAACATCTAGTCCAAGCGTAAGCATCATATCCAACCCAAGCCAATAATTTTGATAAACCTAAGAAATTTAATCATAACAAGAATGTTGCAAGTAATGGATTAATATAATCATGATATGTCCAAATGGTACAAACACCATCTATTCAACCTACATCACCTTTCTATCATACTCCTAACTAACAACCTTTTCATCAACCACAATACACATAATAGGGGTAACATCATAGACTAGTGCAACCAATGAAACAAATGTAGCAATCCATGACTTTTTAAAACCTCCCTCCTCTAAATATAAATCTACCTATTCATCTTGAGTTTACTAGCCTTGGAGAGCACATTTAATCAGTCTTTCATAAACTCACAATAACTAACTTGATTATATGGCCTATTTAGAAAAAACAATTTCTTAGAGGTGCTAACATGTTAGAGTGGTACAAGATAGAATAATTATATGATTTTTATAGGGTTAATAGCCGTTATTTTTAGTGTTTTATGAAAATTAAAAGTGTAATTTATAATATCTTGGAAAATGGAGAGATCACATATGATTGTTGAGTTTTCACCTCCAATCAAATCCTTAGAATTTATCAAAATCCTTTTCCCCAACAAAATAATCAACAACAACACAAAAATGGCTAGTAAAACGTTAAAAAAAATAGTATCAATAACCAAGGATGAACCAATAAACTCAACAAAACCAACAACATCAAAATAATGGACATGACCAAGGTTAGAATGATGGAAATAACCACAGACCTATAATATAGTTGTAAATGACTAAAACTTAGTTGTAGGGCATATTTTAGGAGGTCATATTAACACCATTTTGATTAATCTAAGACTAATTACCAATCAGACAAGACCATTGATAATTATACTAAATCAACCAAACCATTCTGGTAATCCTCCATTAACTTGTGACCACACATAGGCACATTAACAAGTAGGGATTCACATGTTAGGACCTTATACTGATAATTCATCATTGGCTTATGACCACACACAAGTTCGTCATCAACTAAGACTTATCATAACTAGCCCCATTTACCATCATTTACTAGTAATAATGGTCCTATATCTAATCCCAATTATGTAATCACAACTCAATGGTTAAATAATACCATACTAGGCCCACAACCATCTACCACTTCACCCATCATCCAACCAATCATTCTACCTTAAAACAATTAATTTACCACTATCAAAGAAAATATATTTAAAAATATGGAACAATTGTAAAATATGTTAGCACAAATCTCATTTTAGATTTGTTCTGTATGTCTACTATCCACAAAAACATCTTGACAAAGTTCCTTGGTTAATCAAAATTTCCAAATGAAATATCCCTTGACAAATTTCAATTTTTGGTTGGACATCTAGCTCTGTCCCAAAAATTAACCTTTAACCATAGTGATATGTCATCACTTGGCTGATTGCACAATAATACATTATACATAGAAGTTTACATACTTAGGCATAAAGTGAAACATGTCCTCATAGATAATAGATCAAGTTTGAACATAGTGTTTCTAAAGCTCATCAATATTTTTGGGTATGCAATAATAGATCTCCAATTATAAATAATCACCATCAAATCCTATGACTATGAAGAATGAAAATCATAAGGAAATATTGGCTTTCTAGCTATCATTGGGCCCTTGACCCATGATACACTTTACCATGTGTTATATCTTCATTTTTCATATAATATGCTTTTGGGTAGACATTGGTTACATGAGATTCATGTAGTCCCTTCAACATTGCACTAGTGTATCAAGTTATACCATTCAAGGATAGATGTTAGTATTCTAAGAGATTTGCATCCATATGAGCATTGTAAACATTTAGATGCAATGTTTAAGATCTATAATTACCATTTTAGCATGAATTTATTTGTTAAATAAGACAAAAGGAAAAAAATACTCATTGGTTTACTAAAGGCCAACTACATTTACCTTGATATCGTCGATTCACTTTCCCACATGCCACCTTCTAAAATTTACAACCATTAAACCATTTTGGATAATAGCCCAAAATAATACCTGACCCATGACACCTTTCACATTGTAAAGCTTCCATATAATCCCATGTCCTTTGGAAGACCAAAATCCAAACCACTCATGTAAAGGAAAATAAAGGGCAAAGGCCATCTACACCATCAAAAACCTATCACATTCATACTAGCCTTTTGCCAAGAATAAGATCCTATTTAAGGAGATGACTCATGGTTATATAATGATAAATTGTCTAATTTTAATAAGAGTTACAAATATCCCATTCTGAATCAGAGTATCGAGAACCAATGCTATGAAGGAGGAGGCCTTAGGCCAAATTAACAAGGAACACTTGAGCTTATTTTTATGACTAGGTATAAGGGAACCTATGGGCTTAGATTTAAAACACTTGGGAGTGACCCAACATATCTCATTTGAGTTCCATCAACAATGACTAGTGATGATGATGATGATGATGACAATGAAATAGAGTTTGATCATAGACAATTCAATGACTTAGCCCATACCAATTTTTTTGATAATAATGCCATTTATACCCTCCGAGCAGTAATTTAACATAATCCATTATCATTGTATTATCCCCAACTAATAGACTAGGGCCAACAAGAATCTAATGTGTTGGTTAATAAGTTTTAGAATAATGAAGCCTTTTACAATTTTCTAGGCCTTAAGGATAATATGGTATTATGAGATCAAAAAAAAGAGTTCTCAATAAAGTTGGATCCTGAAGGCTATTTTGGAGAGTGGGTGAACACCCTTAGCCAAAATTAATTAAATAAAACATTGAGGTCACAAAATGAAAACATCTTTGAGGCACTTTTGGATAAGGGAAATGGTAAAGATAAAGGCTAGTCTACTGGTGAGAACCTATTTCATGCACCACTAGATGGGGGTGTTGAACCTTCTTCAAATATAGACCATGAGACCACCAATGATGAACTTGTCTATAGGTCTGAGTTTAATTTTGAAGAAGAATAGGCTTTTGATCAAGTCATCGAGGATACTAATGATAACAAACTTGCCTATGGGTCCAAATTCAATCTTGAATAACAATGAGCCTTTGATCACATATTATAAGAGTTCCTAATATCATTTTTTACATGGCCATCCCTCCCATAAGGGGATTTTGAGTCATCATGTCTAAGAGAACTTGAATAAATAGTCCTAATAGAGGACTATGACATGGACACATAGTTTAAATCTTTGCCCATTATTCTTGAAGATGGTTCAACCCTTTTAGTGGAATATACTTCATAGGTAAACATCAAGACTCCAAATAAACTAAAATGGATAAAATTAAGTGCATCCCTCACTAAGGAGGAGCATGAGGTTCTTACATCCTTATTGAGGGAATTTATACATATATTTGCATGGATATATTATGGCATGCCTATTTTTGACCCCACCTTTGTTGTTCACCACCTTGTGGTACATCTTAATGCTAAAATTATGAAACAAAATCTATGTAAGACACATCCTCATATTGTTGTATTAGTAAAGAAAGAGGTGGAAAAGATCTTAAGAGTGATATGTATTAGGCCAATTGAGTATTTTGAATGGATTTCTAATGTTGTATAAGTTATTAAAAATCTAGAAGGAATCGGAATACATACCGATTTTATAGACATTAAAAAATCTTACCCTAAGGATGGATTTCCATTAGCAAACATTGACATGATTATAAATTTATAGTGGTTTAAGAGATTATTTCATTAATTTATGATTTATTAGGCTATAATTAGATCAGAATCACACTAGAAGACTAACACAAAATATCATTCACTACTCCACGAGGAACATTCTATTATCAAGTTATGACATTTGGTCCTAAGGACACAAAGGCCACCTATCAAAGAGCCATGATAGTCATATTTCATGGTATGATGCATGACATTATTGAAGACTTTGTCGATGATATACTAGGCAAATCAAATACTATGGTTGATCATCTAGTAGAATTAAGGAGGATATTTTGGTGACTACATAAATATAAATTTAGGTTCAACCCTTAAAAGTGTGTTTTTGGTGTCACATCAAGAAAATTGCTTGGCTTCATTATGTCTCATAGTGGTATAGAAGTTGATATAAATAAAGTATAATCCATAATAAAAATGCCACCATTGACCTATTTGAAGCATCTCTATAGTTTTTAGGGAAAATTATAGTCTATTCAATTATTAATACTTTAATTAGCCAAAAAGTACCATCCATTTACACATCTACTAAATAAGGGTGTACCATTTCTTTGAAATAATGATTTTTAGAAAGCTTTTCAATAGATTAAGGACTATCTTGTAAATCCACCACTTTTATTACCTCATATGCCAAGGAAACCATTCCTTTCATACCTATCAGCTATAAAAAATACCCTAGGGGTACTTCTAGATCAACATGATGACAAGGGAAAAGAACATGAATTGTACTATCTTAGACATACACTAGTTATGTATGAAGATAATTATATTCCCATCAAAAAATCTTTTCTCACTATAGTCTTTATAGTTCAAAAACTATGACATTACATATTAACCAATAAGACCATCGTCATTTCAAAATTATAATTTCTCAAGTATCTACTATCTAAAATAACTTTAGAAGGCCACATGGGCAAATGGATCATACTTCCTAGTGAGTTTTAGATAGAATATGTAATCCAAAAATCCATTAAGGGGCAAGTTATTATAAATCAGCTTGATGAAGAATGCCTTCTAGATATAGAGCCACTCACATTCCAAATTTTTGATGAATTCATAATGACAATGATTAAATCACCTCTTGAGGAGAAGCCTTATAATTTGTATTTTTATGGATCATTCATAGTGCATGGATCTGGGGTAGGCCTTTTGTTTATCAATCCACATGGTGATCTAATCCCTAAGTCATTCTGAATAAGCTTTACTTATACCAAAAACATGGCAAAATATGAATAACTTATATTAGGTATTTGATAAGAAGTATAGTGAACATACATCATCTAAAGTTTTATGGTGATTCATGGTTAATCATTAATTAGGGTATATACCACTTTCAAACCAAATATGACAAGCTAGTTCCCTATAAATCCATGGTTGACACTCTAAAATAGTATATTGTAGATATCTAATTTGAGAATATTACCAAGGGAAATTAACTTAATAATAGATTTTATGGATACCATTGGATAATTGATTTTAAAAAATAGATACAACCAGGAAATACTAGTTTCTCATTGAAACTCTACTCATGCCAACTCATGAACCATTAACCATCATAATGATATGTGATATTATTGGTCCTATCTCTACTTGGTATTCATACCTGTATGCCTATTTAAATGACCATGTGTTACCACCTGATTTATCCCATAAATTAAAAAAAAAAATCCTTCATCCATAATGCCTAATGTTATACCTTACTCGAACCAACCCTATACCACTATAGTTTCGATAGAACTCTCTTCATTATTTACCTTTGGTAGAATCTCTACTAGTGTTATGGGAAATTCACAAAGGTGTATGTGTATCCCACACCATCAAGGCCATCCTATCGAAAAATCTCTTACATACTAGGTATTATTAGCCAATAATGGTATAGATGTAACTGTATATGTCAAAAGATGTAATAAATGTCAAAAACATGCTAATCTAATTCATGACCTAGTCAAGACATTGAAACCAATGCTGAAACCATGGCCATTTGATACATGGGGCCTCAATCTCATTGGGAATATTAAACCCACCTCATATAATAACCATAAACATATCTTTTCTACCTAAAAATATTTCAGTAAGTTGGTTGAAGCTATACCCCTCACATGACTAGAAATCGAATTTCCAAATTCATCTTTAAAAATCTCATTAACCACTACAATATCCCTTCTAACATTATATCTGATAATGGAATATCATTCAATAACAAGGATTTCAACTCATTACATGATGAGTATAATATTAAACAACATTTTTCCATAGCATATTACCCTAAAGGTAATGGCCAAGCTGAAGCATCAAATAAAACCATTTTCATCATCCTTTAAAAAATGATCAATGATGTAGGCCATGACTATAAACCTTAAGATATTTTGTGCCCTCTAGGCATACTATATCAATCACCACACTCTAATAGGTGCCACTCCATATTCACTTGTTTATGGTACTAAATCCATTCTTCTTATTAAGGTCAAGTTCCCTTCACTACATATCTCTTTAAAACATGTATTGGATAATGATGACTATTGAGTAGCTCACCTACAAGAGTTGGAGTTAATTGATAAAAAATGCATAGATTCAATGAACAACCTTATAACATATTAGAATCAACTTCGTGTCTAATATAATTAGTGTGGGAAACATAAAGGATTTGACCTTAGTGATCTTTTTCTTAAATAGAAATAAAAGAATAACATGGCTAAAAAGAAGCATAAAGGCAAGTTCAAACCTAACTAGGTGGGTCCCTTCATCATTATTATATACTATGGTGTAAGATCTTACATGATTGCCATATCAAATGGGGATGAACTATATGAGCCTATGAATATTATACACCTGAAGCAATACTATGTTTAACTGACTTGGTGTATTGTTTATGAGGATCATTTCAAGTTGTATCATATTATCAACATTCTCCTCTATACCATAAAATTTATACCTTTTTACCATCTTATCATCATATCATTTTACCATCCTATCACTTTACCTATCACTTATCTATTCTACCTTTTTGTTTTATTAACCAAACATTTTTTGATCAATATTATTCTATCCCATTTGACCTTGGTTCATATATTGGTTTCACACTTTGAACATGAAGAACCAATTTAGTTTTAGTAGTTATTTCAATAATTCTAGATAAAGGAAGTATTTTGGAGCAATATGATAGTAGTTTTGGAAGTTGCATCCTTGCGGTTGTATCCTTAATTTCTTGTTCCATTCTTATACCAATTTTCAATATATGAACATAGTTATATCCACATATATGGGTAAATCAGTGTCTCACAAGTCTTGCTGCTAATTATAATCACCTATGGGAAAATTAGTATCATTGATCTTATCCATTGTACCCTAGCTATAATTGCCTATGGGTGAACTAGGGGCAATTTTTTTTATTATGCCTTAACATACCAACTTACCATTCCTATACCGTACTATGCCACTATGAAAAGTATGCCTATTTTATTTTAATTAGCTACAACACTAGTTATATTCCTCCATTATAAGGTAGAACTACTATGACTTGAGGCCATTTTATTACTATGTGGGTCATGCTCAATTCATGTTGAGGGTAGATGAGTACCCTTTTACCATTGTGCTCTCACCATTTTATGAGCATCCATTCAAGTTATCTATGCTCTTGCCATTTTGTGATTTTAGACCATTTAGTGTCTCATCATTCTCGATTGAGTTGAGATGCTTCAAAAATTCCAAAAAAATTTATCCTATCCAAGCCTAGTTAGTTATCCTTCATCCTCCCTACTGGGGAAAATCTATTATAAGATGTTTTCTATTGATTTTATTTTTAGGCTTTTTATTTATTTGTTCCTTTCTTTTTATTTGTTGTTTGTTTTCTTATGTGCCTATTTTTTTTTAGCATTGTTGCCTCGGTTTGGTATATGTTCATCCATCAGGTGATTCCTTGCACATTTATACTTGAATCCATCCATATTCATATGTCAAAATTATCATCATGGTTTTTATCATTATTACATTGTTTTCAATTGTTTATTAGATTAGGAGTCAGTCCTTATGCACATTTTGGCCAAGTTATCATGGTGTTTTATATCATTAGGCATACCATCATGTGCTACATAAAAAAATCATCTTAAGAAGTCTTAAAAGCAATGGAGTGGCAATGAAGTGTCTCCTTGGTACCCTTGGAAAAGCCTTCCTCCCATCTTGATCCAATCAACACATTGACCATTCTAGTTATGTTAATGCTAATCAGGATGAACATCTCCTCATTGGTAGGTACAACTAAATCATTTTCATTGATTAAATATTATTCTTATATTCATATCTTTCATCACTTTATACATCCTCATATGCTTGGTTATTTATGGATTCTTCAATAATTATACCAACGAATCTATGATTTCACCCCCTCATATTTAATCTATATAATAGGTTATATCCATAAGTTATGTTTGCTAATCTACCCTATTGGGGTGTAATCAATCAAACATCTTAATTCAATCTAGGTCATCTTAATTATTATAAACACCTTTGGTAAAATCATTATTTTAACTTTTTTTACTAATTATAATTTCCTATAGGCAAAACAATACTTATTGTTAAAAAATCAATGCATACAAGCATTTTTTCATTTAGATTAATCTCACACATGGGTTAATTCCACCTTTCCTTTTGCATCTTTTTGAGGGACCATCCATCAAAAATATGATGGCCTCTCCCTTGAGGGGGAATCATTATAGGCTTCCCAAACACCATTTGTAGATTTTTCATTAATCATCATCTTATTTCAGGTAAAGAGGCCTTTTTCTCATTATTTGAGAAGACATTCTTGTGCCTACAATTTGCAAAATCTTCCCAAATAGGGGCAAAGTGCAAACATCTAAAATTGGCCACCAATGGCTTTGTACCCTAATTTAGATTAATTGTTACCAATAATTGAATATCTAATCTATAAATTTGAAAGCATCTCAAATTTATCTTCATCATATGTAATTAAATTAATTTGGCCGATAAATTAATTAAAAAGAGTAAATGCCCAAATCAATTAAATCAAAATTTGGAAAATATTCAAAATCCATAAAGGAATTAATTAACATGAAAATCCTAATCAAATCATGATTAAATTCATCATTAAGCTATTAAATGAAATATCAAAAAGGAAATTAAAAAATCAATGAATATCGTAAGAAATAATCATTAACTTTTATGAGTTGTCCAAAATAAAAAATATCTCAAAGCACACTTATTCCATGCTAATCATGAGGTTTGGACACATTTTGACCCTATTTTTGTTAATGAAGGAAACCTAGGTTAAAATTTAAATAATTTCAAGCTAACTTCAAATCCTATAAAATCAAGCCTATAGATCTTCATTTAGAAAGCATGGACATAGTAATGTTATAATGTAGGATTTAAGACTTGAAGAAAATACATATTAATATAATGCCAAAATTAAGAAAAACTAGGGTAATTTCAATCCATATCAAAGCATAAGCCAAGACAAAACCATGAGCATGATGCCAAGAGGATATGGAGATAACCAAGCCCCATTGATGAAGACCTTTTGAGCATAATCTGATTAATCCAAATGAAGAAGACTCTTAGAGAATTCATGGATTTGGTAAGGAATTTTAAAGTAAGTTATTTCCATTTTTAGTTGTGCTTTATTAATTTTTGTTTCTTCACTAGGATCCTCCCTTTGATATAAGAAAGGTAGTATTATGAATGTTAGTGTGTTATTAATTTAATTTTGAGTTGTTTTCATTAATTTCATTATGATCTAACATATGATCTAACCACCCTCCTTGGATTCCTTGATCAAATAATGAATGTTAATTAATGCTTAAGTGGATTTAAAAGAAATGTTCTAAAATATTAATTCACTCCCACCCTTCTTAGTGATCTTGCTTCCAACATTTGGTATCATATCCTAATCCTTTAAAGTAGGTCTAAAAGCCTAAAGGAAATATTAAAAACAAGGATGGCTAATCAATAACCTCAAGGTGGTTTCTCTATTAGTAAGGATACATTATTCAATGGATATAACTATGCCTTTTTTAATTTCAAGATGAAGATATATTTGATGTCTCAAGGATATGATATTTGGCAGTAAGTTTTAGATGGTTATATTGTTCTTCCTATTCCACCAACTAATTTAGGAGATAAGAAGGCTAGTGAAAATAATTCAAAAGTAATTAATGCCATTATTTTTGGCCTATCATATGTATATTATATGAAGGTAATACATTATTTATCATCCAAATATATATGGGAAAAATTTAATACCATCTATAAAGGAGACACTAAAGTAAATATGGCCAAGTTGCAGACCCATAGAAGATAGTTTGAAAGTCTAAAGATGAATGAAGATGAAACAATTGCATATTACCTATTGAAGGCTGATGAAGTTTTCAATGTCATTATAGGATTGGGAGAAGAGGTGAAATAATATTAAATGATTAAAAAAGTGTTGAGATCACTAACTACTAATTTTAACTCTAAGGTATATGCAGTGGAGGAGATGTAATATTTGGACAAGCTAGAGATGGATGGGCTTCATGGCATCTTGACTACTTATGAGATGATAAAAATGAAGGAAGACCTCCCAAGAAGGAATTAGATTTCAAATGTGAAAATCAAATCAAAGTCAATAAGGTCAAGGATTAGTAATGTTTAGATGTTGATGATGATCAACTCATAGCCATGTTTACAATAAAGTTACGATTTGGATCTGGGAAGTACAAGAGTAAGTTTCCATTAAAATGTTTCAATTATGGTAAGATTAGTTAATTTTCATCTAAGTAAATTGAAAAGGATAAAAATTAGCATGAATAACATAATGAACATCATAGAGATGATAATAAGGCCTACAAGCTTGTAAAAATAAGGAGTTTAAGAAGTATGAAGGTGATAAAGGAACTTTCAAGAACAAGAGGAGATTATATACTATAGAAGATAAATCTTATGATGTAAATGAATCAAGTGAATTTGATAGTGATGATGATAGTAATGAACTTGAACATGAAAATAATTAAACCTTATTCATGGTCGTAAAATTAGACAATGAGGATTACTCGAATTGGAAAGGCCTTATGGTCGATGTAGAATCATATGAAGAAGAAGCTGAAGTGAACCTCAAGGTAGAGTTGGTAAGTTCCCTAGAGGAGTTAAAGTTACAAAGGATAAATAATCACAAACTAAGATCATTATTATAGGATAATGAGGACCAAATTGGCTAGTTTGAGGAAAGGCTAAGTAATAATACCAAGGAGTATGATGAGATCTTAAATCAAGTTGAGACACAGATAGAGGTAGTCAATGCAAGCATAAATGATAAAGAGGAAGAAAGCATCAGGTTTGAAACTAAAGTAAAATCCCTAAAATATAAGTTGGATCAAGAATATAGAAATGTGAAGAGATTTGTGAAGTTTGAAAATAGCACTAAGGATCTAGATGATATCTTGAGTAGTCAAAAGTCTATAATTAAAAACATAGGTCTTGGTTTCAAAGAATACCAAAAGGAGGTAGCTCAATTCAAAGAAAAGGCTATTGAATGTAATAAGGTAAACATGAAAAGACATATAAAACAACCTAATGTTATAAGGTATGCTAGTTCATTCAATGGTCAATGTTTTATATGCAGTCAGTTTGGTCATAGAACAATAGAGTGCAGAAGATCCTTTAAGAATGAGTACTCATGGGAATATGGAAGAAGTCATAGTTCACATTAGTCAAGAGGTATGTATAAGGTGGTTTATTTATTTTTCATAAGGTAGGACACATTTTAATATTATATCCTAACAAATTTAGAAGGTCATCAAGTCAAAATATGAAGTTTGAATCCCCTAGAGTACAAGAAAGAATGAAAATGAATGTATGGAAACCAAAGATAGTGAAGATGAATATTGATCAGTCTACAAGCTCAAGTGGAATAATTTATGTGATATATAATGATTTAGATGTGAAATAAATTCATTAATGTCTGTTGTTGGCCCACATTGATGATTAAATAGTTAATGAAGAAATCAAACCTATATTACAAATCAAGCCTAAAGGGATACTGAAGGATATTCAATCTTGTGAGATCATGGAGATCTAGGAATTTCTTAAAATTGTGATGTTTTAGTGTTAAAAAAAATAGATGACTCCATTAGGCTTCATGGAAACACTATTGATTTATCATAAGCATGATGGTTGCTTGGTTTGAGGGGGAACTATTTAGGTTTGTGGTTGAGTTTGATCTACATTGAGAAGTGGTCTTGTAATATAAATTATTTTTGAAGTAGGTATGCATTAAGTAATGGGTAGCATGTTGCCTTAATGCTTCATATTATATTTATTAAACTCTTGTTTTAAACAAGGTGTGATTTTAGATGATAGTTGTGGAAGATCTTTGTCGTTAATTTCAAATGGGGAGAAAGTCCAAGAAGGGATATTTAACAGACTCGGGGAGATGAGAGTGATTAGTTTGAATAACATTTTTCCATAAATGATAAATGGGGATTTTATTAAAAAAATTTGTCATTGGTTTCAATATTTATGTCATTTTATGTCAAGGTTGATTTCATTGATGTTAAGGTGTACCTGGTGAAGATGAATGGGGAGTGATTTGTGAGATATGAACTTATGTGTCTGATGTGACATGGACGTTATGTGACAAGAGAAAATTTTAAGGAAACATATTATATTTATATTGAGAGAGAATTTTAAGTAAAATTAATGATTATTTTGATGTTTATGTCAAGATTTAGTTCAAGGTAAGCATGATTTCCATACCAATCCTTGATTACAAGGTGTCTTGATAAGTCTAGTCATAACAAACATAGTAATATCATAAGCATGTTCATAATGAGTAGGAATAGGTATTTTCAAAGGTATTATATTGTATAATGATAATTAAATTCATGATATAAAGGTATAGAATCATCAATGAGTGTTTGAAGTTCAATTTTCAAGCTTCAAGTGCTTGAAAATCCTAGTCATGACACTAGTCATTGCATGAAGAGACCTTGTGAGAAGCTATAAGCCTGATCTCCTAGTGACGTGGATGAAAATAGAAATGATAAAATTTATGAGGTTATTTTAACATGAACATGATACATTTTATAACTCATTATAGTCTTATAATGATCCTACATGGGTAAGACCTATAAACCTAGCATGCAACTAGACTAGTTCTAGACCCTGCCTGACCAAATGAGGTGTCATGAGGTATTGTCCAATAATATGAAAATTTTTATGGAAATGGTTTAGAATCTTATTATGTTTTATGACATGAAAATGAGGTGATTGATAGATTTTATATTTTCTATAAGGTCAATTTCAAGGCCTAATATGACTTACAGGTCAAGGCCTAGAGAGCAAAGAGAGAGATGGTGGCCAGATGGGGTATCAAGATCAATTTTTAAGAAAAATGTGAGTATGTGAACATTTAAAAAGGTTATTAAAATTTTATAAATTACATAAATGAATTTTTAATATAAATTTTGGAGGTTAAAATAAGAAAAATTGTTTTAATTTTTCTCAAGTGTACAAAATGAAGGGTTCTCAACCCAAGAATAACTTTTATGTTTTTATTAGCATGTATAACCACTACATGAGAACCTAATATATTAATTTTATATATTTAAGGGTCATATCTCATATTTACAATCATTTTTTTATTTAATAATGGGTTATGATTTATGAATGATCGTTAAGACTAAAAGATGTTTGTAACCCTCAAAGAAACCTAATAGTGACCTGATAGGAAAGGTGTTGTTATAAAATAATTACAATGGATTGGTATTTATATTTAAATTATTATAGGTTTTGTTAAAATCTCTTTATAACCTCTATGTGTGATTAGTTTTTCATGTGAGTGAGTGGACCCTATAAGAAAGGTCTTATTTCTCATAGATTTGATGTAGTAGTCAAAGTTGACCAATTTAAAGTTGACAAATGTATGAAGGTTAAATATTTATACTTTTATTTGATGTTAATGGTGGTTTTTTAGTATTTTATATTATTTAGGTGTTATATATTGGTCATATAATTTGACCTGTCACTGATAGGCCTAATGGTGCAAATAGTAAGAAAATCAAGTAAAAGTGACAAGTTGATTAGGGATGTTTTATCATGAATTAGATGTTAATCCAACTGAATGGAGAGGCTTATAAATAATTTTAAGACATTTATATATTGAACATATTTTATGGAGGTTAGTAGATATGATGAAAATGTTGTTCATAAGTTGACTTGTCTAGTGAAGATGAGACAATGAAGTTGCAAGTTCATGAGATTGATTTGCATGACAAATAGTCTTTTGAATACATTATCTATCTATAGTATAATTATATAATGATCAAATAGGATCATAAAAATGAATTATTATTATTATTATTATTATTTTAAATTAGTTATATAGGTGTTGAAGGTCAAAATCACCATGACTAGTCTTCAAGGCAAATAGGAAATTCTAGGTAAACAAGTTACAATGATGAGTTTGAGGCTCTATACTTAAAGATGAAGCATAAAATGTATATGATGTTTTTATGTGACATATATGTACTATCCATGCTTTTAATAAGGTTTTATAGTTAGTGAATGTGATTTAAATGATGAATCCAAAATAGGTTGATCGATTTAGGTTTGATTATGTGTACTGAAGTCAAAGATTGGTTTGCAATATAATAATTGAAATTATACATTGTGATATTTGTAATTTATAATTATGTATAGACATAATATAATATTTTTATGGTGAAAATATTTATGGTAAGTTCTCTTCCATGCGTTTAAGAACAAGTTGTCCATGACAATGTTTGGAGGCTAGTTGGCAGTTCTAAGAGGGCTACTTGCAGAGAAGGTTTTGTGTACTTTTACCCTAAGATGTGAAGTTTAAAACATATCATTATTTTTATAAAATAATATATCTTCTTAATGTATTATTTTTTCCATGGTTGGTCGGAAAAGTTTTGTTTATACTTCACTTGTTCAAGATAGATTGTCTAGGTATGTATAGGCCTAATATCAATAATACTAATGGTGTGCTCCAAGTAGTGGCTTGAGATAAAAAGTATTACAAAGATAATATGAGAATATTATGGGTCTATGAAATTTTAATATGATATATATATATATATATATATATATATATATATATATAATGTTCTCTAATGAAGTAAAAGTGTAAAATGTTCTAAATAGACCTAATGGGATAAAGTTTCCATGAGACCTAAAGATGAGATAAGGCCTAATTAAGATAGTTAAGACATAAAGGGATTAAAACAACATTTTTTCCATGTCTTTTAGATGTACCAAGATAAATTTCATGGATTACCTAATAATTGAAGGGTTGTTGGTTTACTAAGAATGATATGAACAAGTGAGTTGTATAAATACTAGGTAGTTTTAGTCTTATGTAAGTGTGAGTAGAACAAGAGATTGATATAGAACATTGGTAAGTATAATATGGTATTTTATACCATCTAGGTGTTTATATGAGATATGATTATGTTTTTACATATATTATATATATTATAATCAAGGTCATTTGACCTAATCAAGTCAAAAAGAGGGATAGTTGTGTGAAGAAGGCTAGAAGGTAGTTTAAGAAGCATAACAATGTGAAGAGATGAAGAAGTGATCATCATCAATTTGTTTAGAAATATTATGTCCTAAATGTGAAAAAATATATTAGTTTTTTGAGTTAGTTTTGATTCTTATATGTGGTTAGTTCATCCTTGCAAGTGGGTCCTTGCTAAAGCCTATATGAGTTGGTTTTTAGCTAGTTAGGTTAGTGTTCCATGTGAAGTTTGTGATTCACTAAAGTTGATGTTTGTATTATATTATTTTAATACTTTTTTATATATAAATGGTTTTTTATCCCCTTGAGGTTTTCCCACATATGATTTGTGTTATCTTATGTTATTATGTTTCATTTATATGTGGATGTTTACTTAGTCATTGTTTTATTTGCATGCTTGAATGAATGTTCATGAATGCTTAAGTGGATTTTTAAAAAAAGATTTTTAAAGACTAATTCACCAACCATCCTCTCACTCAAGTTTTTTCCAACATGCATTATAATTATAATTTATGTTACTATGGCACAACCCCTATGTCTAACATATCATGGTATAGATAAGGTGGTCAAACAAGAAATTATTATGAAATTATCAGATAGTGTGTATATTAAACTAATGGGTAACATGCAATGAACCCTGCATATAACCCATTTCAACATTTTCCATATAAAATATACTAAATTGGATCACCTCATCTCTGTGTGAAAAAATATAACATATTATGAGCTTAATAGGGTACCATTTAGGTAGTAGGATCCCATGAAAAAGGTTAAGGAGTAGGTTAATAATTACAAGAGGAAACTCAAAATATCTTATTACCACCAATGGTATAATCATGTTTTTTTATTATTAAAATTTGTCGATGATATTAAGGTTGATAAAGTAAAATTTAAGGTTATAATGTCCATGATAGTGTCCTAAAAGATCTAGTATGATCCTACTATCACAAAAGAGGTGAAAAAATAGTAGATAGTGAGGAATGTAATTCAACACCAATTCATAGGCCTCCTCTTGGGGACTAAAATTATTGAATAAGAAGGATAATCTGGAGAAACAAACCCATAATTCATATCTAACATCTCCATAGGTATCCCCACACCTCCAAGATTTACTACTTATCAAGTTGTAGATGATGTAAAATAATACATAGTTTACATCAAGACATAAAGTGAAATTTTCTTTACACCCCAGCCTCTATTAACATTAGTATAATAGGTGAATCTTCCCTCATTCCTTTCATAGGTTATTATTGATTCCTTATCACTAGTTTATACCATAAATCCTTTGATATTCACTACCATTCCATATCTTAATCCTCTACCTTCCATTACTATCTCTCCTTCATTTTCCTCTCCACCCACTTTAGTACCAACTCTAACTCCTATTGAACCACCATTAGTGACATACCAAAGGAAACCTAAGAAAATCATGTGTCTCCCAAGGTTTTACAAGAATAATAAAGTCTTTTTCAATGTATATTTTTTATATTACGGCCTCTTTATAAGGAATATAATAGGGATCCATAGGATATATAACTATATATTGAGGAAAAGGAGGAGACTAAAGAAGAGGAATATTATGAGGACATAGATAAGAAGGAAAATAATCTAGAAGGAACTAAAATATATGAAAACATAGAATAATAAAAATAATATTTTGGCTTAATTGAGATAGAGATAATATCATAAGATAAGTAGGAATAAAATTATATGGAGTCAGAGGTAGAATCTAGACAAGAAGTTTCAACGTATGAACTAATGTAACCAAATACACCTCTAATTTCTCCACCTTAGGTTCTAGAATAACCAAATGATAATATGTTTTAGACCATAATAGTATATAAAAAAGGGAAAAACAAAGGAACCAAGTCGTAAGGAGAGCCCGATTTTGGCTAATACATAATTTTCAATTGAACAAACTACAAAAACAACCTCTATAATAATTGTCATTGCCACAAAATTAATCTACATGGTGGCCAATCATCTATTGTAGGTACACAAGTCCTTAAATATTTGGTGTCTCTTAAAAATATTAATATTGTATTTAACATAATAATATCCACCATTTTTGTCATTTTTTTATTTTTGATTCTCCTTGTGCATTTAAGTGGCATCAAGCATTGACAATGTCAATTTTACAAACTATAGCCCATGACCCACTACTTTTTTCTTTCTCTAATAATATACAAACTTATGGTAGTCATTATACCAATATGATATTGATTTATACCCATGTGACTCATACATCAATTAGAGAAGCTACTTCATAGTCTATTAGACCTAAGAAGCAGGTGCATTTTGAAGACTTGGTGTCTACATCCATTTTGGATACATACATTACTCCTCCTAAGACATATGCATAGTTATGTGTGTCCATATTTATATTCCCAAATATGGTATTACACGTTATCAATAAATAGGACATCTTAAAAAATAAAATATATTACTGAGATGCCTCCATAAAATAATGTCACTGTCAGGAGAAAGGCCATCCCATCTTTTCTTGAGATGACTACATCTTATCTTACTTCTCAGTTGGTGTCAACAACAATTATCCCACTAATATAATACAATAATTCCACATATACATATAAATATCTTATATAATCACAATCTATGGTGAATAATATTCAATTTATTAAAAAAAAAATAGGAATAAGAAGAAAGAAGATAATACCTAATTATAACTAAGTAGCTAAAGGTAAGGTTCTATTTTGATAGGAAAACTAAGAAATTTAGAAAGGTCAAAATAAATACCATGTTGGTGGATAGTGATAATGTCAAATTATATGAAATACAAGGCATATTCTCTCTAACTAAGAAGAGAAATATATACTCTTTAGACTTGGATGAATATGAGTAAGATCCTTATAGTTTTGTCTATACCACGAGTGGAGTGCATAAGCAAAATTTTGGAAATTATGATCAATCTAAAATAATGTTTAACAAAAATAAATCTTAAATAAGGTCCCCAGATATATTGTAGAGAAAGTATAATGGGTAGCTAGGGCATTGTATAATATCATTAATTCAATAATATTTTCAAGAGTTGAGTCCCATCAAGAATGGGGATGTGTGACTTAAGAGTATACTATAATGAAATATGTGAATTCCAAACTCAATTTTATGGGCCAGGAAACATAGAATAAATCTTATTCATGTTTGTGTTTTATATTAGCCTTTGATGTCACTCTTGCTTAGAATCATGTGAGAATAAGGAGAGATAATTTATTTGCGTGACATAATTAAATGCATGATATAGTTCATCAATTTATATGTCATGAGTAGTGGGTAGTATTAATTTTGAAATATATGGAAATTTTAGATATACATACACCTATAGGGAAGCTAGTCTTAAGGACCAATTTTGAAGGTTTTATATAGGTGAATACTTATAGTTTTCAAGTATAAGTTGAGGGAACTATACATAATAATAATCAATAGATTATTCAATTGATAACTTTTATGAAGGATAAAGTGGCCAACGCAGATACATTGAATGTAATATTTAAGGATTTAATGACTTTTCATGGGAAGATGATGGCCAAAATATGTTTACTATTAAAAATATCCATCATTGAATATTATAAAAGAAAGATTTATTTTGAATCATGTCATTATTTTTACAAGTAGTTTGAGGGATATAATAAGGCACATATTTTTGTAGGTACATATTTTATATCTTAGTCACCTCCAAGTACACAACATAAATTTATTAGTTACATTTTTGTGTAGACATAAAAATGCACTAATATTGTGACACTTTGAACTAAATTTACACATGTAACTCAATCAACTTCAATTACAACTATGACTATAATGGCCAATACCTTGAGTATGTATGATCCATTACTGAGTTGTGCCATATCAAAACTTTGATTTATATATTTTGGCATGTTTCCTATTGTAATTGAAACTAGAATTTAACTCTATTTTTAATGTGTGTGTGTGTGTGTGTGTGTGTGTGTGTGTGTGTGTGTGTGTGTTAATTGAGAGTTCTTTTAGGAGAAGGAGAGTTATTTATATCATACATTGTAAACATGCATAAGATGCATGAATTTGTGGTAGGATATTATTTAAGAAAATGTAAATTTAAGATTTATTTTATAAAGAGGCATCCCCATCCATATATATATATATATATATATATATATATATATATATATTTATATATATTTATATATATCCTACACATTACAAAAGGAGGATAACTTTATAATTAAGGTGAACAATAAATAATATGGATTGTTCTACATGTTTGTCTTTATGTTCTTGTATTATAAAAACCTTGTGATTTCTTTAATAAGTTCAATAATTATGGTATTTTAGTGTTCAGGTTGTGTACAAATGCTTTCAATATAGTTATTCATTTTTTATATTACTAATATCAATTATTTGTGTTTATTAATCATAATCTCCATTTAAATATGTATAATTGCAATCATACATTGGCAACACTCCTTGATTATAATCATTAGGGCTTAAGATATTCATATTCTTGGACATGCAACTATGTTTGTGTGTTTTGTGTGTTAATAGTAAATTTAAGAAGGCATTATTTCCCAATTACTTGTTTAGTCCATACTGTAAGGTCTAGTTTGGAAGGGTTTCATCTATATTTTGTTCATAAACTCTCTTTTCTACTCTACCCTTCCCTCTTTTTATGTTTTTTGGATCTATTCCACCATAGGTTAGAATCTACCCAGCCATCTCAAGTATAATTTGGTTTGTTTTAAACTTTGTACATATGAACTATCTAAGTTAAATAACCTATTTCTTGCTATTATTCAACCACTAGGTTATTTAAAAAATGAAATACCCCATAACTCATGTCTTAGAGTGACATTTTTTTATCGATCTTAAAATGTTAGAGGCTACCTCACAGGATTCTATCATGTCCATAAAATCCAGATCAATAGTCACCCAATTATTTTGGAACTATAAGCAGTGCATATTTTAATTCTTAAAGAAGATCACTTGAGTTGCACTTGATGTACCCCAAAGATTAACAAGGTCTAACTCTAACATTAGTTTACTAGTTTCACATTTAAGGATCCATAGGAGACTTAGGTCAAATAGCTCGACACCTCAAGGGGAACCAAGGTCAATATTATTCTTGAATAAGAAGAGTTAATACTCCTCTATGTAATATTGAACCTAGATTGGTTATCTAGTTTTTATATTGATGTACTCAAAGCCATCCATGATTTGCCTAGAAACATAGAAAATTAACTTCGTTCCTTTTCTCCCTCAGGAGGTAGGAATGTAAAAGAACATATAAAATATTTAAATAAAACCTTAGGGATACTAAATTTATCCCATGAATATGTGGCATGAATACATTTTCATTTTAAATTACATGATTTTTATTATGACTGGTTCCTCAATAACCTAGAAAATTTAATTGCCTATAACAACCAGTGTCAAGACACCTTTTTACAACAATTTGGACAAGTCACTTGCCCAAGTTTCATCTACCATAATTTTGAAATCATGATAAGGGAACATAATGATTATATCATTACCTTTAACACTAGATTCAAAAATGTATGAGTTTATAATGACTATAGGTTCAATGTTTCATTAGCCATTGAGATGTACAAGAATGCCTTAGATTCTATGATAATGATTTTCATATGTAGATCACCAAATAATAATTCACTACCATTAGCATATGTAAAATCTATCAATATTAACATATAGTTTAACCTTCAACTATAAAATTTTGCAATGCCCAATATTAGTCCTCACTTCCCATCCCTCAATCCTATTACAAATGGTAATCAAAATATTATGGAATGTAATTATAACTAAGTGTATATAAAAATTCCTTTGTCCCATGATACACCTAGATAAAACCTTAGTTTTGTAAATAATACTATGTTTACACCTAATAAAAAATTAGAACCAATCTCTAATTCTCAATAATGTTGATATTGCACAAGGTACTACCTTTGGATCCATAAAATTAGAAATGAATATTATCTAAGAGATGGTATAGAAGCTAATAAACGAGTTTGAAGCATGCATAAGTGTATGGGAAACAACATAGGATAAAACACCAATCATAAATTCACATTTCATAGGTATAACATTACCTTCAATAGATCTAGAAATAATTAAAAATAACATCCAACCAATAAGATGCCTAGGATAAATATCTTATAATAAAGTTACCTAATTGGTGTCGAGTTTACAATACTAAACTACATGTTGAGTTGGGTTGTATAGATGTTTTCACTAATTTAGAAATATTCAAAAATGAAATATTCCAACTTATTCTTGAGAACTCTTTTCTTCAAAAATATGTTACTTCGATCTAAAGATCTCATCATGCCTTCTCAAATAGGGGGAAAATATAGACATCTAATTTCTAACATCATTGTGTTAAAATTGTCAATCTTATCAAAATTATGTGACAATGCATCATTTGGGTCAAAATTACTTAAACACGTTAAATGGTTTGAGCTTGTCATATGCAAGTGTCGATTTAGGCTAATGTATCCCTAAATGGGGTAATGCATTTTATATTATTATTAATATTTATAAAATCTTTGTTAATCCTTTTAAGAAGAGAGAAAAGGAAACTCAAGTGTGTATATTTTCACAAATTTATAATGAGTTGATGGTTTTATATTTTTGTACAAACTCATTTATCTGATAAAGGGGGAGAAAATTTTGGACAAATGGTGATAAAGTTTGTGTCCTTTTTCCATTGATGTCAAAGGGGGAGAAAAAGTACAAATGCTATCTATAAAAGTTTTAAAGAGCATAGCATGTGTCCAAGTTTAGATTTATAAAATATACCATTGCCTAAAGGGAGAAAGTTTGCTATAAGTAGCTTTAATTTTAGTTCATCAGAAGCAATATAAGTACAATGAATGCTAGAGAAGGATCAAGAGAAGGATTAGAGAATTTAGTTTGACATCAATGCCAAAGGGGGATATTTTTGGCCATATCGTTATCATTTTTGGAGAGAAGATCATTTTTTACAGTTTCATAGTATAAATTTGTCATGCTTTTATAGAGACTATTTTGGAATCACTTGAAGAACAATTAATAGAAGATCTATTATGGGTTTTTCAAGAGCATCTTAAATATATGATTTGTAACATATTTCTAGGATCTTGTAACATATTTTTAAAGAAAAGAGTTCTCAAGCATATGTAAAATCTATCAATATTAACATATAGTTTAACCTTCAACTATAAAATTTTGCAATTCCCAATATTAGTCCTCACTTCCCATCCCTCAATCCTATTACAAATGGTAATCAAAATATTATGGAATGTAATAATAACTAAGTGGATATAAAAATTCCTTTGTCCCATGATACACCTAGATAGAACGTTAGTTTTGTAAATAATACTATGTTTACACCTAATAAAAAATTAGAACCAATCTCTAATTCTCAATAATGTTGATATTGCACAAGGTACTACTTTTGAATCCATAAAAGTAGAATTGGATATTATCTAACAGATGGTATAGAAGTTAATAAATGAGTTTGAAGCATGCATAAGTTTATGGGAAACACCATAGGATAAAACACCAATCATAAATTCACATTTCATAGGTATAACATTACCTTCAATAGATCTAGAAATAATGAAAAATAATATCCAATCAATAAGATGCCTACGATAAATATCTTATAATAAAATCACCTAATTGGTTTTGAGTTCACAATACTAAAATACATGTTGAGTTGGGTTGTATAGATGTTTTCAATAATTTTGAAATATTCCAAAATGAAATGGATAGGTATGAGGCTTCTCCAAATAATTTAGATCCATATTCATCCACTACTTCAAATCCCCCTAGCAATGTAATGATATTTGAGGCATATAAAATATCATTCCCAATTGAGGATGAAATTTATATAGAAGACAATATTAATGAGATACATTATTTCTTGTATTATGAAAGATATAATTAAAATATGATAAGAAAATGGAAATATACTCTTATGACTTACATGCCTCCAAACAAAAATGTAGTTATTATTTGGGATCTAAAAACTAATAATAATCTTCCCCTTCTAAAGGGAATTGAATAATAATAGGTTGTTGATTCATATAATAAAATGGATAAAACATAGTTGATGATATGTATAAAATTAGGGAAAATATCACTCTTCAAGATATATCTCCCATTATTTAGTAGTTTTTATTAAAAGCATTGACCAACATGCCATCCACTAATAGATGGAAAGCTACACATACTAACATGATTGTTCATTAAGATAAATCTAAGGTAACATCTTTTCTATTTACTGTTATAATGTTTGGGAAGAATGTGCATAATTTTATGGTAGATTTATATCAACGAGATGTGGGTGAGTTGGTAAAGTAACTTGGTTAATATAAGCACTCCCCATGTTCAAATATTAGATGGTATTGGAGGCCAGTTCTGGATGTGTATGGTATTCTCAAGCCGATTATAGTCATTTATTGGTATTCTTGATTATGTCCATTGTTGTTAATTTTTGTACTTGCATAGTTGAGGATATGGGGCCTTTATTGTGTCATAAACCAATTGGAGCTCCAATAAAAATAATATAAGGGTAAAGATACCACCAAAATCAAATCTATCTAAAAATAATTCTATGGTAGACTTAGGTACATCAACCAACGCCATTCCTATAACTATTTTCAATAAGTTAGGTTTGACTCTAGATAAATCAAAGAGGATATTTTTATAGTTGGACAAGAATAAAATGTTATTTATTAGGGATTTATAGAATGTTGACATGAAACTAGTTTCAAAGCCACATGTTTAGAAGTGTGTGTGTGTGTGTGTGTGTGTGTGTGTGTGTGTGTGTGTGTGTGTGTGTGTGTGTGTGTGTGTGTGTGTGTGTGTGTGTGTGTGCATGTGTGTGTGTGCATGCGTGTGTGTGTGTGTGTGTGTGTGTGTGTGTGTGTGTGTGTGTGTGTGTGTGTGTGTGTGTGTGTGTGTGTGTGTGTGTGTGTGAGTGTGTGTGTGTGTGTGTGTGTGTGTGTGTGTGTGTGTGTGTGTGTGTGTGTGTGTGTGTGTGTGTGTGTGTGTGTGTGTGTGTGTGTGTGTGTGTGTGTGTGTGTGTGTGTGTGTGTGTGTGTGTGTGTGTGTGTGTGTGTGTGTGTGTGTGTGTGTGTGTAGGTTGTTAACATTCCTAAGGCTAATGGATTATAGACAAGTTAGGATTGGTAAGGGACATTAAATAGATACATATAAATATATTTATCATACTTTTGGATTCCCTAGAACGGAGTATCTAATCAAAATTTACTTGACCAAGAGCCAAGGATGTAAAACAATAATGATAATGTTATATTCACATCCTCACATGCAGGTGTTTTCACAGTTAATACAAAGCATGAACCTCATGAATGAGAATTTAAAGGACCTTTATAATTGTGGACTATTTATTTCAATAGAGATAGATTAAATCAGGGTTCTTGTGTTGTCATACTATTGGTTGACCTAGAAGAAACAATATCTAGTTGCATATAGATTATATTTACCCTACACTAATAATCAAGTATATTATGAATATTTAATTGTAGGCATGTAGTTTAAATTAAAATATAATTTCAAGCAACTAATGGTATTTGGTGACTCAAATATGGTTTTTAATCAGATCATAATTAATACCAGTTTAAAATTTCATACTTAAAATTTATAAACATAGAGATTAGGATCTGATTGAGTCATTCAAAGCATTCACTATTAAGGCTATCCTAAGGGAAGAAAACTATACACTAGATTTATTGACCACTTCAATTGTCAACTTAACACCACTTATGAAATCTAAAATAAAATAATAATGTGGATTTCCTTCATTTCCCTTCAGTCGTAGATACTGTAGATAACTTCTATGTGCTCAATGATGATCTAAAGATCATACAATCTATGAATAATTATAGAGCCTTTAAATCTCAAATAATACATGAAAATGATTCTGATGATATGAACATAGAGTCCATGGGATATGATGGTATCTTATAGCTAAAATAAATTTGAATACCTATGGATATCGTATCATTAGAAAGAGATTTTGACATGGATCAATTGGTTAAGAAATATAAGCAACAAAAAAAGTGAATCTAATTCCAATAAAAAAAATTGGGAAATGGTGAACATCCTCAATATGTGAACATTTTACTAAATTGTTATAAGAGTGAGAAATAAATATTGAATAAATTATTATTATAATATAGTGATGTGATTTTTTGGACCTACAAATATCTAAAAATATTTGATCTTAGAGTAATTACACACAACATACCTCTAAATCCAATAAGTAAACCCTTTAGGAAAAACTAAAGGCCAATGAATCCAATTTCATATTCCCCTATTTATATATAAGTATAGAATATATTGGACACTAAGATTTTGTTCCAAATTAGGTATTCGAATTGGTTTCCAATTTAGTGCATGTTATAAGGAATAATGGTGAAATCAGGTTATGAGTTGATTTCAAGAACTTGAATAGAGAATCAAAAAAGGATAATTATCCATTGCCCTCCTTAGATGAAGTAATATAGATGGTAAGTGGATCTAATATGATTTAATTTTTGGATGGTTTCTCAAGATATAATAAGGTATTAGTATAAGAAGAAGATTAGATGAAGTTTGCTTTTACCACCAAGTGGGGAAGTTTTACATATAAGAAGATGCCTTTTAGGATAATTAACATAGGAACAAATTCATATCATGCCATCAACTTATTTTTATAAGGAATTACTATCAAATTCATTAGCATCTACATGGATCATCTAACTTTGTTATCAAACAATAGAACTAACCATGTGACTTAGAGAATTTATTTGACATGTGTAGAATATATGGAGTGTCACTAAATCCAAAGAATAGTATCTTTTAAGTTATACAGGGAAAAATTTAAGGCCACATCATTACCAATGATGGGATTTACATTGATAAAAAATGAGTGCATGTCATTTGACATATAACACCCTTAAAACTAGGAAATAATTTAAGTCTTTCTTTGGTAAGATAAACTTTGTTTGGAAATTCATTTTTTGATTTGCATATATGGTTAAACCATTAAATGTCATGAAAAAGTAATATTATTGAATTGAGTTTGTAAATAAAGCCAAGAAATCATTTCAAGATATTAATACTATCATTTCTTGAGCCTATGTTTTTGTTAGCCCTGATTTTACTAAATATTAATTTTTTTACTCATTTTATTTAGGAAATATTATAGAAACAATACTCACATAAAGGATAGATGACAATGAAGATCTAATTTCATTCATAATAACTAATTTTTAATATTAAAAGTTTAGGTATTCAGTGATATATAAGTATATATGTGCACTAATCATATTAGTAAATACATTCATGTAGTATATTCTTTTAAATAAGACACACACCATCATTCTAGATCCAGTTTTCAAGCTCACACTTGGACAAAATGAATTATGCAAAATATGATGTAAGTGGATGGATAAATCATAAGAGATTGATATTGAAATGAAACCCACAAAATTTTTAGAGTGAAAGGTATTATTTATTTGATTATTGTAATATATCCACACATCTCTATTTAATATATCAATGAAACATAGATAGCTAGAGGTGACTAGTATGTTCATATTATCCACTACCTACTTGAAATTACATGTCCTCTTAAATATAATAGAGATAAAAGGTGATCGCTTAGGAATTACATGATAAAAAATATATTTTTATGTAATAACAATTATGAAGTAATATATTTGATGTGTTTCTAAAGAGAAGTATTTATAAACATACTGAATAATTTACATCAAAAGATAAGAACTAGACATCCCTTTTAGAATAATGAAACTCTAAACATCTTGAGGATAAAATGATATTAGCTTACTAATTTCAAAAATTCATATAATAATTTATAACATTTCATGAGTTTAAAGTATTTTGGAAAAGGGAAGTACATATAGCCATGTAACTATATCCTATGATTGAAAGACTAGGTGGATAGAGGCTATAGCTACAAAGAATTCCAAAGATCAATATGTGACTAAATTTCCTATTACTCTAAAACTACCAATGTACCAATTCATGTAAGAGTATATGGGAGGTATGAAATATTTTATTCAAAGTTACTATACATATTACATATAGAGGACACAAAATAAGGCCCTTTAAAGCTCTAACAAACACCAGGACATTATCAAGAGGTGGTTTGATAAGAGATCCAGAATCAAATATTTAAAGATCTCAAACTTAGTGATTTTACTAAAAAATGTAGATTAAAATAGAAGACAACATAATAATTTCACTCCTTTATGGATTGTGCCATAGAATGTCTTTAAAATTTTGGGTAATAATGAATTTCACCTAGGATATCTCCAAGGTAATGATTTTGATTTTCTAGTGAATGGGTATTTTCTGAAACAATATTTCATGGTTATCTAGTTGGAAATGATTTTGAATGACTATGATTTATACATTAGTGATAGGAAATTTATATTAGATTTATAGTTTTCTTATAACAAATTTCCTACATTCTATATTACTTTCTTACTCTCTAGATTAGTTTCTTGCTTTCATAGGATAGATTTTCTACTTTCATCATTTATTACTTTATAGAGTAATCATTTTGTTTTCATAGATTAGGTTGTTTGAATTTATAAAATTCAAATGATTTTTATTTTTCAATAATATTATCTTAATGAATGCGAGAGCATATAAATTAAATTAAAATGGTATATTTGTAGAATATTCTTGATGAATTTGTAGTACTCAAAACAAGGTATGTGTCATATGTTAACATAATTTTTTTTTGGATGGGATACATTTACTATACTATTTAAAGTTGCTCTGACATTTTCAAGCAATTTTTTAGAAATATTTCTCAGTTTGAAATATTAAATACACACATATTTAAGACTTGTTTAATAGATAATACACACTAATTGGGATCAAAGAATGAATATCTCATTTAAGGTAAATTCCATTCCTATGAACCCAACCAAAGGTGGTTCCCAACCCTTCTTCCAAGAGAGGTTATGAAAAAAACTCGTGGAAGATAGGTAATTCCAATATCTTGATTGGGGCTTTGGATGCTTGGCTAGTAGTAGAGAAATGATGAGCATGGAGTCAAAGGTATATCTTTCAAGGATATGAATACTTGGTAATAAGTAGAGTAATGTTTGAATTACCTTGTTTTAATACTTAAAAGATAAATAATTTGTACAAATAATATCAATATAATATTTATATTTTCCTCACCCTTTACTTAAAATCTAATAATAAGGAAGAATTATCTTTCTCAATATCACACACAATCTAAATAATGAGATTGGATAGTATGTTGGATGATAACATGTGGATCTTTTTTCAATATTATTTTTTATTTATCTCTTTTAAGTAAAGTTTAAAGTTATAAATGATTAGACCAAGATTATAGGTTCTCAAATACTTTAGTGTTTCCCCACTAAGTCTCCATTTATTATGACCAACAAACCCCACATTCAAAAAAATTATATGGGGAACCAATTTGCATTCAGAATTTTCATGATTATATCTTATATATTGCATATTTAGGTTTACCTCACATGCAAATGACTTTAATATTTCAATATCTATTCAATTCCATTGTAAATAACTATATTTTTTTTAACAATTTGAAGGTTATTCAAAATTGATTTATTTTTCATATCATACTAAATTTAAGATAGAAGATGTTTCAATATGAATATCATGGACATTGGATTTTATAATTTTCAAATATAACTATTGAAAGGATTAAATGTGTTTCAATCATTAGTTTACGAATATTTTATGCCTTTTAGTATCAATATTTTGTCATAATTAACTTAGATTATTATTTATTTGACTAACTGACTAATATATTGTCTTATTATAAGTTATTATTATGTCTAAATGCATAGTCTAACCCCACATTATGAGATATTGACATGTAGTTTGTGGCCCCAAGATACAATCTAAAAAGTCTTTTAAGCACCTGAGGAGGAAACATCACACCATATGTCATCATCCCAATGACCTCTAGATCCCTTGATAATTTTAAATATTCTAAGTTTTAATAACTATCTAGGTAAATAAGATTTATCCATGTGTCATCATCCAAACAACCCATATATCCTTTGGTGATGTTAAATATTCCATGTTTTTATAATTATCTAAGGTATTGAGATTGCTCCACATGTGATAATAATTATTATTAATAACTAACAAGTCTTTACATAGTTTTTAAAGCTTCACTACCCTTTGAAGTAGTGGTATTTATCTATGTGTCATAATAATAGTGTAGTCTATAGGATTATAGTTCATATTCAAAACTTCATAACTATCCTAAGTAATGTTACCCATCCACACATCATTATCCTATCCACCTAAAGTCTGACTCAGTAAGGTAAACAAATAGAATTCATCAATCCACTTAGTCAATAAATATTAATCCACATGTTGTGATCCAACTAATATATATCATAAAATCAAGCTCGAGATGCTTGGAAGTAATACATTTGTCATGTAAATATGAAAAGGAACCCAGGAGTAACAAAAAGATGCCACATGGAAATATAAAATATGATAAAGGTTGGAAATATAGAATTGAAATTAAAATAAGAAATGAATAATCAAGTAGTGAATTAAAATCCATTATATGAAATCAATTCACATGGATTTTCAATCTAATGTATTCAATTATTAGAACCAACAAATGTAAAGTGACTTATATAGTCTACAAACCATAGTTTGATTACATTGACTTTCTGTATCTTGAGCACTATATGAATTCAAGCTCTCTAGTAGATAAAATAACTTCATAATCTATAGATAACTTAAAAATTAATTTCATAGTAATAACGGATTCATCATATTACACCTTTCCTCATATGTATTCTATTTATGGTACTACTAATTTCATGGATACAATATTTGATATTTTAGCACTAGAACATCAATTCAAAGATTATTCAACCATATGGGTAGAGGTAGATGATAAAAAAATATATGGAAAAAATGTCTATATTTACACAAAGATATAAATATGACATTTTGGCCATTAAGTTGGTAGGTATACACAATACAGTCCTACAACTAGAGGTAATGCCCTACATTGACTTGTTTTTTGATTTATTTGGAAATGGGTAAACTTTAGGAAAAATATTATACTATAGGCTTAACAAACCCCCTCTATCCTACATTAGTAGAAAAATATTTGAGAAATATTATAGGATCCTTGTTCTTGAAATAACCTACAACCAAGTTATGGTAGATTCATGGTTACCTTCAAATTTAGTAAAGGAAAATTTGATGTAATGGGATGATAATCCAAGAAATTTTGTAATCAAACGCCCAATTTCTTCCTCTCTAATAATTAATTTTGGACCACGGGTGAGAATCACCATAGCCTTATTAAATATATTTTATGGATTTCCAAAAATTTATTATGTACATAAGATATGGGTCAAATTATTGGACATTATTTTGAGTTTAGATAAAATAGTTAAACTAGAGAGATAATCAACTCCAATTTGATACACCAAATCAACAACCCAACAAATTTACCCAATGAAAAAATTTACATGATGTCATATGTGGTAGATGTCATAAATACTATAGCGCACCCTTCTTATGCATATACTTAAGAACCATCCATATAATACCCAAAGAACATAGTGTGTGATGAATTTAATATTATTCACATCTATAAGTTTAAGAGGAAAAACCAATGGGTCACATATAACTTTTATCCTATTGTGTATAGGATTATATATGGGAAGAATGCACCCAGGTTATTAGAAAATATCAAGATATGCATTAATAAAATGGGTGATTAGGCACAACCCCTATATCTAACACGTAATGTTCTAGATAAGGTGTCCAAATGAGAAATTTTTGCATAATTATCTAACAATATGGAAATTAAATTAGGGGGTTTCAAATAAGGAATCCTAAATTCAACCCCTCTCATCATTAGTCATATATAATACACTAAATGGGAATACCTCAACTCTATGGGAAATATTATAACACATTATGAACTGAAGAGGGAAAGACTTAGATACTGGGATCCCAAGAAAAAGGTTAGGGAGAAACTTAAGAATTACAAGGTAAAATTTAACGTATTATGTGGCCATAAGTTGTATAATCATGATTCCATATTTATAAATGGTGTAGATGATAAAAAGGTTGATTTCAAAATGTGTACGGTTGGAATGTCCATGATTATTGCCCAAAGTATACAATATTATAATAATTTTACAAAGGAAGATGAAAAAATAATAGTGTTAGGATATTTATAATGTGTGTTTTCATTGATGTCTAAGAGGAATTAACAAAGACAAAGTGGTCTGTGATGTTAGTAAAATGGAGCATGGTGGCATAATGTGCTTAGTACAATGTGATACTTGCAATGATGTGCATAGGTGTCCTAAGTGGATGTTGTATGGATGAATGGAACTTGGTATGATGATTTTTAAATTTTTATTTATGTGTTCTATTCTCAAGGGTTTCTTTCATATGGTCTTCATGTGGTATGTATGTCATTTTATGTCTTGTAGGCTTGATCATGCATGATTACCTATAAGGTTTTGAAAACTATGGCTTGTGTGACATGTTGAGGATCTTAGTATGATTTTAATTTTCATGATAAACATGTGTCAGTTGATAATAATTCAATTACATGGTTTTAAAGATATGTCTAGTAGTTTACAAGGCAGTTTAGCCATTGGCCCAGGTGGGCTTGTGAGGTATTATGAAGGCTAAAAGGTTGTTTATAGGTTGGTGAAGATTTTTTTTACATGAAATATCATAAATAAAGTTTTTTAAATAATTTTTATGAGTTTTGACGTTATATTTTGAGCTAAAAATTAGAATTTTGGTTTAAAAGCTTCAAGAGGTGCTAGAAAAGTGTCTAGTGAGCTCAAGGACTTTTTTATGTTCATTAGCATGTGCAGGGTATCCATGAGGAGCTGATATTTTTTGACATGTTTGGTAGGGTCCTTAATAATATTATCCAATAATTATTTCATATATTAAGGTTTTGTCCTTTATGAATGATCGTTAACAAATTAAGTAGATTTTAGTGTGCAAAAACCCTAGTCTTAGATCTGATAGAGAGGATCTTGATGGTTTGGGATAAAAAGGGATTAGGTGATAAAATATGATTATTATAGATTGTATAAGACTCCTTAAGGTTTTTGATAAAGTATTTTTGGTCTCTTGATAGTGTGTGGGTCCTACATAAAATGGGTTGTTAACAATATTCTTATTTTTAAGGAAGATTTCTATGAATGACCAAATGATCTAAAGGTTGATTTTTCAATATCCAAACATGTCCCAAATAGCCATGAAAATTTTAAATGAGATTTATCTTTTATTTTAAATTTTATAGAATGTTAAGATTGACTAGTCAATTTGAAGGAAATGGTGTCTTAAGTGAGAAAGAGTGATTAGAGTGAAAATAGGAATTGGAAGGCCTAATCAGTGAATAATAATAGGTTTGAGATATTGAAGGTGATTTAGGGTATGTGTTCCCTTTTTCCATGAGATTTTTATTTTTCCTAGTCACTTAGAGTTTATTGAATGGTTGACTCATAGTTGGCCATGATGTTTTTGCAAGCAAAAGGAACTTGTTTTGAATGATTGAGTTTGTTTACAAGGTAGATGGTTAGATCATGTGTTTTTTATCATTAGAGAGTATTGAGATATCTTGAAGATATTATTTAGTTATTTTCAAGATTTGAATAATCTTTATTTAGTCAAATATAGTCACACAAGTGGGGCTATGCTTCATTTGTGAGGTGTTTGTGAGATGAGTTCATGGTATGGTATAGAAAGCTTGTGTAGAGAATCATGGATAACCTTGGGAGACATGAATAATTATTTCTAAGATATTCTAAAGTGAAATTGCCTACCATAATAGTAAATGGTATTTATAAAATATGATTTATGCCTTTTGGGTGTGTGAATGAAGTTAGACAAGCAAGTATATATTGATTTTTGAAGAGCTTATATGAAGGTTATTGGGGGTATTGATGACTAATGTTTGTATAAGATTGATCAAATAAAATTTTCATTAGACTCAGCATAATTTTTTGATTATATTGATTATTTTTATTAGATTTATAAGGGCATATTTGAATATAAGTAAAATATTTAAGGAGTTATTTTCTTGTGTTGAAGAGATAGCTTGGTTATTGGTGACTTGTGTGGACTTTTAGACTTGGAGAAGTGTGTTATTAAAGGGTTTCTCTATCATATTGAGAAGTAATCATAGTTTAGGAGTTGTTCATTTGATAGGTGTTGTGTTGATGCTCAAGATCTTAGGCAAGTTAGTTCTTATCATCTTTAGGGTTTGGTGCTTCTTGTGAAGTGGGGGCTTCACTAATGTATTTTGTTTGTAATCATCATATAGGACTCTATTCCATTATTTTGTCAACTTGAGAGTGGTTTTTCTCCCCCATGAGGGTTTCCCACATAAATATTTGTGTTATGGTTGCATTCATATTTTTTCTATGATTTATCTATCTTGTATATTGATATGATTGGTTAAGTAGTTTGAAGAGTTGAGAATTGGATTGTTATATTGTTAAACTATTGATTCACCCCCTATTAGTGGTGTGTACCTCCATAAATTGGTATTAGAGTAGGTCCTTTTATGGCTTAACAACTAGAAAGGTGATTTTAAGTTACAATGACAAGTCAAGGAATGCAAGGTGGCTTCTATTCCAAACAAGATCCTTCATTTAATGGTTCTAACTATGGATTTTGGAATTGAAGAATACATAATTTTATTATGGCTCTAGAAATTGATGTTTGGTAGATTGTTTTTGATGGATATGATGTTCTTACTAGTTCTCCTACTAGTGCTACTAATAAGAAACTATTTGAAATCAATTCAAAGGCTATGACTTCTATTTCTAGTGGTCTATTAGAGACTAAGTTTTCAAAGGTCATTCACTATTAAAAAACTAAGGAGATATGGACTACATTGAAGATAATCTATGAAGGAGACTCAAAGGTTAAGCTAAAAAAAATACAAACTTTTAGAAGATAGTTTGAGAGTCTCAAAATGAACGAGGATTCTATGGCATCCTTCTTGAATAGAGTGGATGATGTGGTCAATATGATTAGGGGTCTTGGAGAATATTTTAAAGAGGATGTTTTTGTTCAATAGTTATTAGGATCTCTATCTTACAAGTTTGAGTCTAAGGTATCTGTAATCTATGAAAGTCATGATATTATAATAATGAAGATGGATGTACTTTATATATTTATCACTGCTTATGGGATGAGGATAAATGAAGACAAGCCATCTAAGAAGGATGATGCTTTCAAGTTAGAGAACAAGCCTAAAGAAAATAAGATACAGATTAAGGGATATCATGGAAAACATGTTATATTATATGATATATATGATTATGATTTATTTGCTTTGATTTCAAGAAAATTAAAGACTAGATCACATAAGTGTAGAGATAATCTTCATTTTAAGTGATTCAACTATGTTGAAGTAGGTCATTTTGCAAACAAATGTCCTCACAAGCATAAGAAAGATGAGGATGAGGACCAAGCAGAAGGCAAGAAATATTTTAGGTCTGATAGAAACAAGATATCATTTAGGAAGTTTGATAACAAAAAGAAGTTATAAAAGGATAAAATGAGTCTATACATAAAAAAGGATGATAGTGACTCAGAAATAGGCAATGATAGTGAGTTTGCTAACAATCATAATGAAAATAAAGTAGATGATGATGATGAAGTCATTTTCATGGATATCAAATTAGATTATGAAGGTGATTATTCATATCATATTGAAGGAAACTAGAGTGGATTAGATGAAGAAGATTAGGAAGACATTCCAAATTATAAGAGTTAACTAAAAATTGCTCTTGAAGATTTGAAAATTGAAGTAAAGGTATGTAAAGGTTTTCAGATCAATTTGAAATACTATAAGGTTCAATTCATTATTTTTAAGGCTAATATAACTAAAGATAATAAGGATCTTGAAGGAGAAATCAGGTTATTAAATTCCAAATTAGAGTCTATATCCTCAAGCCTAAAAGGTAAGGAAGAATAACATTCCAAGTTGATTATAAAAAAAATATTGAATGATGAATTAGAGAAATCTTTGAATAAAGATATGTATTTTTCCAAGTATTAAAAGAGCACAAATGATCTTGATAATCTATTAATGAATCAAAAGTCTTCAAGTGATAGAATAGGCCTAGGTTTCATTGAGAATCCATTGTTAGTATCTAAAGCAAAGGAGAAAAGTATTGAAGAGGAGGAATACAAACCTAAGAAAATCAATATCCAAGCTGAGGGTGTTAACTCTAACAAGGTAAGTCAACCTAATGTCATAAATCATTTGATCTTTAATGGATATTGTCATATTTGTCACAATTTTGGTCATAAGGCCAATGAGAACAAGAAGAAGGTTAATAAAATAAATATTACTAATTCTATGAATGAGATAAAATTCTTCAAGTGTTTGGAGATGGGACATTTAGCCAATCATTATCTAAAGAAGATAAATCAAAGTGAGTTTGTTCCTAAGAATTTAACACGTTTTAATTATCAAAGGATTGGTCACTTAGCCAAAATTTGTTAGTATCAAAGAAGGATTGAATGTTTTAATTTCAAGGGATTTTATAATATTTATAAATTTTGTACGAAAAAGGAGGTTCTTAATCAAGATAAGATCAATCAAGCTCCAAGTTTTCAAGAAAGGAAAAGCAAAGTCTTATATAGGTCAAAGGAAGAAAATAAAGTAATAATTGATGTCTACATATTAGGATTGTGTGTTTTCAATGGTGGATATTTATTCTTTTATTGAATAATTTTCATTATCTACTCATATTTTCAATGAATAGACTAAAAAAAATGATAAGTTGAAGAAGGAAGATAAAGATAGCCTTAAAATAAGTATGGATCATTCTATAGCTGTAGATGATGATATTTCATGTACAGATCAATCATTAACAAACCTTATAATGGTTAATTTATTTGATAATATAAATCAAGACATGATGTCATTCTCATTTTTTTCCTATTAAATTATGAGAGAGGAGGAGAAAATTTCAAAGATATAAGAGGTAGTCATAGGCAAGTCAACGACTAAAAAGAAGAATAATAAGATTGTATTGACCAAAGAGGAAGAAGAATATTAGAAGATGTGGGCCAATCCAAGATTAAAACTATTACAAATTAGTATTAAGGTATTAGAGGTCTCTATCTATGCTTCATAAGAGACTCTTGTAGGTGAAGAAGCAAGATTGTTTGTTCAAGAGGTATGTTTATGTCTCCTAGTCCTAAAGTGTCTTTTTGATCAAATTTTGATGCTTTGATTGAGTGGTGATTTGAAGGATAAGGAATAAGTGGTTTGTATGAGGTATTGATAAATATTTTCATGAGTCATTCCCAGGTGGTTTGAGGTCTTGATGAGCTTATATATGTGTTTTATGTTCAAAAATATGAGTTGATCATTTTTTGCATTGATGACTACCTACAAAGTGCCAAGATAGCTCATATAGTATTTTAAGGTTGATATAAGGTAGATAATGAGTGATTAAAGGTGGTTTTTGCATGTGAAATAAGGTTATATATTTTATAAGATATTAAGATGCTTAGGTGTGATTTTGATCATTTGGTCAAGCTGCCTATTGTAGATGATGACTTTGTTTGTCCATAATGCTTGGTTTCAAGGGTCACTTGAAGAATGAAGATGTGTCATGAAATAATTTTTACTAAATAAGGTATAAAAATGTATTTAATACATTTTATAGGTGTTTTAATATGTGGATGAATGATTTTGTCCAAGGTGGAACATTTTGAGTGGTCACTGGCTTCTCTTCTCAAGAACATGCATTTGGTGGGGTAAAGGAAGTTATGGTTCCTAAAGGTTTGGGGGCTTTAAATTTGGCATGGAAGTGATTTTTAATGGTCTCTAGGTGTGGTATTTATCTTAGGTGTCTACATTGATTAGAGGTTGACTTTTGACCAACTATTGCTTTCAAGGCCTAGTGATTTGGGCATGTTTGGAAAATTGTTCAAACTTTGGAGTTAGAGGTTTTAATATTCAAAATTAGTTGAATGGTTCTAATGAGTATTTGAATAAAATTTTAAATTGGTATGTAAGTGATTATATTTCATATTATTTAAGTTGTAGCTCATTAGGAGGCTTAATTAGCTAGTAGGATAAAGAAGGAAGTATGCTAAGAATGATGAGTTGGAGATTAATTATTGGCATGATTAAGGGGACATGGTATTTTTATTAATATATTAATTTTCATGACTTTAAGTAATTATGGAAAAAATATATGAGGTTTTTAGTGGCTAGATATGGATACAAGGGGTCTAAGTAGGCCTAGTGGAGAAATTGAGCAATTTTGTGATATATTTTCAAATAAATTTTAGTTCCAATTGAGAATATTGGCCTAATTTAAGTGCACTATAGGTATGGTGCTATGCTTAGAGTGTTTTTTCTATTATATATGGTGCCTTGTGAATGATGGTAAGTGAACCTGCATGGTGCTCTATGACTCATGTTATTTGAGCTAATGGTAGCAGTTCTTGGAGATTCTATAGGTGTAAATTAGGTATATAGATAAAGAGGGAGCGTTTAATGTGGAGTAAGGTCCTAGGGGGAGCTATGGTGCCATTGAAACTAATGATATGTCCAAGGATCTTGATAGCTTACAAAATAATATCAAGATTTTTTATGATTGTCAAGTTATTTGATGGTATTCAAGGAATGATTTAGTTAAAAGATCATAGGTAGAGTTTTATTTAGTATATTAAAAAAGGTGAGTCATGTATGATGTTGGCTTTGAAAAATTTTAGATTCTCTGCTTCATCATTGTGAGCCCAACTTGTCATTCTAGCAAAGGAGGAGAAGGATTTTATATGTTGATAATAATGACAAAGGGGGATATTGTTGGGATATTGATGATATGTGTTGTCATTTATGTTTTAAAGGTATTAAAAATGACAAAGTAGTATCTGATGCTAGTAAAATGGAGCATGGGTGCATAGTGTGCTTATTATAATGTGATACTTGCAAGGATGTGCATAGGTGTCCTAGGTAGATGTTATATGGCCTGTGTGAGTTTTTCCTCTAGACATAGTTTCTATTTTCATGTCCACCTATAAGTACTTATTCTATCATAAGCCATATTTTAATTATATAGGAGTAAAATTTACATAATATTAATTATAAGATCACAATTTATACCTCATTACTTCCATATCATTCACGCCTTCATGACCTCAAATATCATTATCTTCTTAACATGCATGTAGGTGTGTTTGGGGTATCTTGACTGAGTCTTGAATCTATCCAAGTGAAGAGACCCTACATTTTTTACATTATAAATATTTAAAAATATTAAATACTTTTATCCAAACTTATATTAATCCCAAACTTATTTCTCATGTAAAACATTGCATCTAATCTTAGAATACTTGAAGGTGAATTTACATCTCTCAAGTTGGCATGAAGGTTCAAGGCTAAATGACTACAAGTTGAAGATTATATATTATATACACCAATATATAAAATTATTAAATATTATATTATTGATAATTAATTAAATCTCTAATCCATGTATTTCATATTCTCTTTCAATCTTGGAAACCAACTTGAAACCTTAAATAGGCCTATACATTCTCATTTAGGTCTCTTGGGTTTAATCATGCCTATTAATCACTTCATTACCTTTAACCATTTTTTTCATTGATGCTTTGATATAAATGAGTATTTATATAATGATATTTTTTATTTTTTGACCCTGTGTGACTATTTGAACCTCATATTTAAATGCAATATCATTACATTTCTTGTGAAAATGAGACATACATGTCTATAGACCTGTGGGTTTGCATTTTCTTGTTCTAAGCCTTCTTAAGGTGATTTTATTGATTTAATAAAAATTTAAAAAACTTATCCAATTAATAATTACACATAATAATAAATTCTTACCTTCAAAATCCTTTTATAATGCAAGACTAAACCTTTCCAAATCACTTTTATGTAGGCAACATACACATAGTCTTTAAGGCTATAATCATGAGTGCTACTTGGAGGTCTAATATGGAATGACCAGATGGTTGGAAATAAATTAATTTTAAAAATAAAATATTAAAAATTATAAAACCATACATACCAAATTTACATGTAATCATTTGTTTCCATTGCATCCTTCAAGAACCTCTAAACCCTGAATGCAAACCTACAACATATCTATCTTGAATATTTCTCTTGATATTTGACTATTAAAATGTGTGAAGCTGATGGATGCAAGTATTATATAGTCTTTAACACCATTAAAAACCTTTAAAAATTATCCTCATGATTCAATGAGTTCAAACCTGCATCCATATTACCCAAAACTAAGATAGTGGGGTTTTGTAAGGGTTAAAACCAACCTACCTTATTAAAAATTATTAATAAATGAGGGGACACCAATATGATTAATATGGAAATTTATTTAAATCTCATTAATACCCTCATCTTATGTTAAAAATATTAGGTCCAAACTTTCTTTGTGCTATAGGGAATGAGCATCTAGAATTGGCCTTTATGAGATTGCCAAGGGAGCGATGCAGGAAAGGAAGCATATTTTTTATTTATGAGACTTATACATACACTCAAATCATGTATTTTACCTATAAAAGACAAATAAATACTTTTATAATAGTTTCAACTTAATATGGATTCTCCAAGTTTGTATAAGTGACTAAAACTACCATTTTTGGAGGTTAAAATTATAAAACTGATATGATCTGACATTCTTGACTTATATGGTAGTTAGAAAACTCCTTAGAAATCTTGGAAAATATTATTATATTTATATTTCATCTTTTGGTCTTTGAAATGCTTTGGAGTCAGATATATGCACTTTTCCTTGCATTAAACTTTACCTTAAACTTCAAAAAAACCTTAATCTCTCCAAAAAAGTATGAAATGGTATTGCAGGGTGATAAAATCATGAATAGTTTTGATAGACAAATAATTAATTGTGACATCATTTTACCAACCTTCTTCACATAATGGAATGACTAGACTAGTATAAGACAAAGACAAACCATTACCTTAATCTTTTCAAATTAACCTTAAGTTTTGATAATAAGACCTCAAAGAGGCCCTAATAATATATCATAAGGCATAAAATGGATAGTAACAAGGTTATTAAGACATGAAAAATCAAGTTTCAAATAATAGGGGTTGACTTTTTGACTTTAGGTCAAAATGGTCAACAACTAGGACATTTTATAATATGATTAGTTTAAGGAGTTGAGTCCCATAAATAATATGGAAGTGGGACACAAGATTACATGAAAATGAAAAATATGAATGACAAGATAAATTTTATGTGCCAAGACACCAATAAAAATTCTTATTCATATTTCTGTTTGATATTAGCCCCTAATATCACTCTGGCTTTAAATCATGTGACACTAAGGAGAGATAATTTGTAAAGAGTGTCATAATGAAATGAATTATTTACTATATAAATTTATAGGTCATGAGGAGAGGGAAATATAAATTTTGAAATATATGAAAAATTTAGATTTATATACACCCATGGGGTAGCTAGTCCCAATGCCTATTTTGGAAGGTTTGCTCTATATGGTTTTTGATAGTTTCCAAGTATAATTTGGGGGCACACTATATATCACTAATGAACATATTATTCAATTGATAAATTATGTGATGGATAAATTATCCAACATAGATACATAGAATGTAGCATTTAAGTCTTTACTGACTATTCATGTGAAGTTGATGTCCAAGCTATAATGTATTTTCAAAAGATTCATCATTGACTATGATACAATTAGTATTGATTTTAAATTAAGTCATGAATTGTAAAATTAGTTGGATAAATTTAAGTAGAATCATATTTTGATAGGTACATATGATATTCATCAAACCTCTAAGTACAAAACCTCAATTTTTTGGGTTACATTTTTGTGAAACATCTAATTATAGTTCCACTTATGCCTCCATCAACTTCAATGATAACTATGACTATAGTGGATGATACTTTTATCATGCATGCTCCATCATTAAGTTATGTCATGTCATCACCCTAATTTAATATATTCTTGCATGTTTTTAATTGTAATTAAAAATCAAGTTTAAATTCTGTATACAAACACACGCACACACACACACACACACACACACACACACACACACACACACACACACACACACACACACATGTATATACATATATACGTATACATATACATACATACATACATACATATATATATATATATATATATTTATGTGTGTGTGTATATATACAGACACACACATATATATACATATATATACACACACACATATGTATATGTATGTGTATGTATGTATATATATCTATAGTGGATAAGAATTATTGTAAGAGAATGAGTGCTATTTATATTATATATTATAAACATGGACAAGATGCATTCTTATCCCAATATATATATATATATATATATATATATATATATATATATATACATACATACATATACATATACATATACATATATATATACATATACATATATATATATACATATACATATATATATATATATACATATATACATACATATATTTATATATACATATACATATATATACATATAATTACATACTTGTATCCTCTGAATTCCAAAAGGAGGATAATTTTTCAATTAAGGTCAATTAGAAATTCTACATATTTTTCTACAAGTTTATCTTGATGTGTTTGTCTTCTCCAAACCTTGTGATTTATTGAAGGAGTTTTGTCATTTAGGTATTTTATTCTTTATGCTTTTTAGAAGTGTTTTCAATACATGTTTCTTTAAAATTATTTAAACAAACACACACACACACACACACACACACATAAAGATATATATATATATATATATATATATATATATATATATATACATATGTATGTATGTGTGTGTGTGTGTGTGTGTTATATATATATATATATATATATATATATACATATACATATATACGTACACACACACACACATACATATATATATATATGTATGTATGTGTGTGTGTGTGTGTGTGTACGTATATATGTATATGTATATATATATATATATGTATGTATGTATGTATGTATGTATGTATGTATGTATGTATGTATATATACATACATACATACATACATACATACATACATACATACATATATATATATATATATATATACATACATACATACATACATACATATATATATATGTATATAAATATTTATATGTATATGTGTGTGTGTGTGTGTGTGTGTGTGTGTGTGTGTGTGTAGAAGAAGGTCATTGCTTGGAAAAATTCCATTCTATCTTTTCCTAAGATGACTACATATTCACTTACTACTCAGTCATCTTTAATATTGATAATCCCACTAATACAATCTCCTTCTTCCACCTATACATCTATAGATGCTGTATAAGCACAAATTATGGTGAGTATTCCAATATGGTTATAAAATTGCAAAAAGAGGAGCAAAAAATATAAGACCTAATTATAACTAAGAAACCAAATGTTGGGTTCCATTTTGATAGGTAAAATAACACATTAATAAAGGTAAAGATAAATACCATGTTAATGGAGGGTGAAAATGTTTAGGTAAAGCAAAGAGCAAACATAATTCTTGAACTAAGAAGATAAAGATTCACCCCTCATAATTGGATGAGTATGAGTAAGATACTTATATATAATTTGATTCCATTAATATATATCTTACGAAAATGTTTAGGAATTATGATCAATGAAAACAAAGGTCTCCCCAAGATGTTGTAGATAATATAAAAGGGGTAGCTAGGACATTGTATAATATCATTAGTTTAATAATATGTGTAGGAGATGAGTACCATAAATAACCATGAAGTATGACCCAATAGCACACTCAAAATGAAATATCTAAATTAAAATATCAATTTTATGGACTAGGACACCTATAATAAATCTTATTAGCATTTATGTTTGATATTATCCCTTGATGTCACTATAGCCTAGAATCATGTGAAAATAAGGAGAGATAAATTTTCAGTGTCATATAATGAAATTCATGTTTTAGTATACAAATTTATAGGTCAAGAGTGTTTAGAAATAGAAAAATTGAAATATATGAAAATTATAGATATATATATACACCTTTAGGGCAACAAATCCTAATGCCCAAATTTGAAGGTTTTATTTATATAGTTGATGATAACTTCCAAGTAAAAGTTGAGGGCATGTGTATAGAATTAATGAATAAATTATTCAATTTATAAATTTTGTGAAGGATAATGTTTCCAACACAAATACATTTAACATAACATTTAATGCATCAATGACTATTCATGTGAAGTTGATGTCCAAGATACTTTTTATTTTCATAATATCCATCATTGATTTTGATACAATTAGGATTGAATTTGTAGTAAGTCATGTGTTTTAAAATTAGTTTGAGACATTTTAGTAAAATCATATTTTTTTTAGGTATATCTTACATGTATTGGCCACCTCCAATTACATAGCCTCAATTTATTTGTTACATTGATGTGCAAACATATAACTATATTTCCACATGTGCCTCCATTAATTTTAGTGACAACTATGACTACAGTGACTAACACGTTGATCATGAAATATCTATCATTGAGCAGTGCCACATCATCACCTTGATTTTATATATATTTTCATGTTTATGATTGTAATTTAAACTCAAGTTTCAACTCCTTTTTTTTATATGTGTGTGTGTGTGTGTATATATATACACACACACATACATACATATGTGTATACACACACACACACATATATATCTATATATATATATATATATATGTATACATACATATGTGTATATACATATACATACATACATACACAACACACACACACACATATATATATATATACATATACATACATATATATATACACACACACACACTTATGTATATATATATATATATATACATACATATACATATATATATATATATACATACATACATACATACATACATATATATATATATATATGTATGTATATATATATATATACATACATATATATATATATATGTATATATGTATATATATGTATGTATATATATATATATATATATATATATATATATATATACATACATACATACATGTGTGTGTGTGTGTGTGTGTGTGTGTGTGTGTAGTATCTGGGATTTATTTTAAGAGAATGAGTGTTATTTATATTATACATTGTAAATATGCAAAAAAAGCTTGATGTTTTTATAGTGTCTTATTTTAGAAGATGTATGTTTAAGATTTTTTTGAGTAAGAGGTATCCCTATCCCAAGATATATATACTTATATCCTCCATATTCCATAGGGATGATAATTTTTTAATTAAGGTGCATTATAAATTCTACATATTTCTCTAGATGTTTTTCTTGATGTGTTTATCTTCTCCAAACCTTATGATTCGTTGAAGAAGTTTTATCATTTAGGTAGTTTTTGTATTTGGGTTGTGTATAATTTTTTTCACTAAATTTTTATTTATCTGCTACTATCCAAATTATTGGGAATCCTTTTACTATTATGATCTTGCTTCAGACCCCTATGACTCATATGTGGATTAGAGAAGCTAGTCTCTTAAACCCAAGATGTGTGTGCATTTTGATGGCCTGATGTCTACATTAATTTTTGTACAACATGTTACTCCTCATAGAAAATATACATTATTATGTGTGCACATTTATCAATTTTACCAAATAGATTCTTTTATAGTATCAATAAGTAGGGCGTTTGAAAAGATAAATATATTATTGAGACACCTCCATAGAATAAGGTCACTACTTGGAAAAAGGCCATCCCATATTTTCCTAAGATGACTACATATTGTCTTAATGCATAATAAAATTCAACATTGATGATCCCACCAAAACAATACCCTAATTCCACCTGTACATCCATAGATCCTATATGAGCACAAGTTATGGTGAGTATTCTTATATGGAATCTAAAATTGTAAGAAGAGGAAAGAAGTAAATACCTAAATATAAATGAACATCCAAAGGTGGAGTTACATTTTTATAGGTAAACTAACACATTAATAAAAGTCAACAAAAAGATAATTTTCATGGAGGGTAAAAATGTTCAGGTAGAGTAGATAGAAGACATTATCTCTTACTAAGAATAAAAATATCCAACCCTCAAACCCAAATGAGTATGAGGAAGATCCTTCCAATTTATTTTCCATTCTATTAGTGGAGTGCATAAGCAAATGTTTAGGAATTATGATCAATAAAAATAAATATTATAATAAAAAAATGTTATAAAAGCTCCCTAGGATATTGTAGATAATATACAAGGGGAAACTAGGAATTGTATAATATGATTAGTTCAATAAGGTGTACAAGCTTTGAGTCTCATCAAGAATCTATAAATGTGACTAAAGAGTACATAGAATGAAATATATGAATTACATGCTTAAATTTATGGGCCAAGATACCAAGAATAAATCTTATTCACATTTTTGTTTGATATCAACCTCTAATGTAACTCTAGCTCATAATCATGTGTCAGGAAGGAGATATAATTTTTAACAATGTAAGAATTAAATGTATTATTTAGTGAAAAGATTTATAGGTCATGAGTAGTGTGTAATATTAAGTTTGAAAAATATGAAAATTATATATATTTATATACCCCTAAGGAAGCTAGTCCCAAGGCCCATTTTGATGTTTTTCTCTAGGTGGATGCTGATAGTTTCTGATCATAAATTGAGGGCACTGTGTATAGGATCAATAAATAGATTATGTAATTGATAATTTTTTTGAATAATAAAGTGGCTAGAACAAATACATTGAATGTAACATTTAAGAATTCAATTAATATTATTAGGATTTTGATGGCCAAGATGCCTTTTCTCTTCGAAAGATCCATCATTGACTATGATATAATAAAGATTTATTTTGAAGAAAGTCATGTTTTGTAAAATAAATTGGAGGATTTTAATCATAATCATATTTTGGAGGGTACATATTATGTATATCATCCACCTATAAGTAGACAACCTTAATTTTTGGGTAACTCTATTGTGAATACATATAAAGGGCCTAATTTTATGACTCTTTCAACTATAATTCCACATGTGCCTCAATAAACTTTAGTTAAAAATATGACTACATTGATCGATAATTAAATCATGTAGGATTCATCACTAGTTGGTGCCACACACACACACACACACACACACACATTTATTTTTATTGTAATTTAAACTAAAGTTTAAACTCTATTTTTGGTACACACATACAGACACATTATATATGAAAGTTATTTTGTGTGGAGATATATTATTTATATCATACATCATAAATGCAAATATCCAATTTTCAACACTGATGTGTCAAAATTTTATGTCATAATGAATTTCCACAATAACACACAAATTGGAGAAAATACCACTAAAACACTCTAATTCATCTCCAAACATCATGTGAAATTTATGAATAATATTGATACATCCCTAATTATGGAAATGCACCATACACAACCACCACCTTCCTTTGATTCATGTCTAGTTAAATTATGACCTAGCAAATTAATTATTTTGACCATTTGTGCATGATAATTTATTAAATTCTAGGAATTGTAAAAAAAGTTAATCAAGATTACTTAATTAAGTAAATCCAATTAATAGTTTAAGTGAAAAATCCATGAAAATTGGATGAATATAAATTTTTTGAAATTATAAATTCAATAAAATATCCAATAGTTACATCATCATGACATCATCAATCACAAAATTCAAGAATACAAAATATCAACATAAATACAACAAATATTAGAAATGTTGAGCCATTCCAATTATTAGTAATATTAACTCCAAAATTAAATTAATTTATTCCACTAAACTTGACTAATCTTGGGCCATTGATTCTCATCTTGGTATGGATAGTCCTCATCAATTTACAAAGCCTATAAATACAAGGACCACCATAAACCAAAAGGAAACTTTATTATGAAAATAAAATTTATATAAAATCCTCCAAAAATATTGATCTATTCTCTTGCAATTAATCCATAAACCATATTATATAGTTCTTGGATAAGTGTTTAATGTCTCTTGTATCATGACATTGCTAAAGAATTTGAGGTCTACATTTGGGAACAAACATGCATGTAAGCCAAATTTGGGGAGCATCCAAACAAAGGGCAAAATCATCTGGTTTAGCTTTATAATTCATTGTTTGTTACTTCAAGTCTTGCCCAATATTAGGACCATGCTTAAGAAATATTTTTTTATTGTTTTATGATTAGTTTATGTACTAGTGAGAATTAGCCTCTTTTATATTTGTGTGTTTATATTTGACATGCCTAGTGGGACAATACAACCCATAAATATATTTTGATGCCTTTTCATTATTCTAATTACATTAGCAAATTATTATTTAACTCATATTTTTACTCATTTTTTCTAAATTTCTAGTGTTTTATCTTATACATATATATGAGATTGCCTTGCTAGTTGGTGAGGTGGACCTTGAGAATGGTAACTTTTACCTATGTATCAATGGGATGAAATGTTATTAATATTTCTATGATTTTTGTGCTTAAATATGTTATCAATATTTACCTATGTAGCAATGGGATTACCTTGCTAATCAATAAGATTAACCTATTAAATGATCATTTTTAGTATCAATGTGTTTTATTATAATTGATGGGAATTCCCTGATATTCAATGAGATTGCCCTTATATATGGTGGATTTTCATTATTGCTTTCATTTATTCCTAAAATCAATGGGATTGACCTATAAAATAGTAACATTGACTGAAAGATCATGGGATTAAATTAATAATTGCCAAAGTGGCTCAGAGGTAACTTATGTTTTCTATGGTTATATTTATAGAAATGGAAAACTTGTCTTATAAAATGGTGAGGTAATCCTACTAATTGGTAGGATATCCAAAATTGTTTTTCTAATTCATTTCAAAATGATTATATTAACCTAGAATCAATATGATTATCCTAAAAAATAGTGACATCACCCTATTTAAAATTGCTTAAGGCTTAAAAATGTATAAATATAACTTATTTTGATAGTAAAAATCGTTTTTCAAATGGTTAATCCTTTTTATTGCATGTGTTTATAGTTTAAAATGTTGTTTTACATAATTAATAATTCAAATTTCATCCATATTTATGCTTGGTACTCAATAAGGGACATAAAATTTAATAATGTAGTCCTAATAACACTTGTACTTCATCATTTATTTATATTACCTTTGTTTTCTTATTTATTTATGTAAACTAGGGTGTTTATGCTCTCCCTTTATCCCCTTTAGGCATCCTAAGCTACCAAAATCACATAGTTTATTTGCTTTCTTATCTACTCAAAGGACTATTTTACATATGATCTTCTCTTTCCCATTCATGGGGTCTTGAGAATTAGAAACAAACATGTCTTTCATTATTTCATTATTTTAACTACATGGGGTGGACTTCATAACCTTACTATGATTTCTTAGGGTGTAGTGAATGGGATGTCATTGCCCAACATTTTTACCAACCCTATTATCTAATGGGGTATATAAATTGAGGATACCCCAATAATATCTTAGTTGTAATGTCCCTTAGATCTTGGTTCCATTGTGATCACTTCACTAAAATATTATGGATGAAGAGGTTTAAAATGGACTAGACAATTTAATAAATGGATCATTAAGTATTAACATCTAATTGATAGATTTTTCCCTTTGAAGACCATCTAGAGAGCCAAACAAAAAAATTAGAATAGATTCCACTTCTATCATAAGATTCTCATTGATGTAACTGTGTAAAGGTATCATCACCCAAAGATTTCATTTTTGTACAAACCTTTGAGAGTGTAGAGTATGATTTAAAAACATGTTAGTTCATATGTTAGTACATAAAATAATGAAAATAATAAATAAACTAACATATTAAGCCTACTCCCTCGAGGGGTATGGATCAATGGACTCAAAAGACTAGATAAGAAAACATAATGAAATGCCTTCCCCAAGTGACTCTCTCCTCCATGATTAATCCATTATTCATGTTTGTGCTTTGATTTTTTACTCCATGTCTTTATTAATGCACTAAGATAATATCCTCCAGCATATCTTATAATACGAAGAGGTCTTGGCTCTTGGTTGGGTGGAAATAAAAGAATATTTGAAGCTCTATAGTGATATTTTTGCATAGTTTGTTTACACCTAAAAAAATCTTAAGAGTTATGATCATGGACCTTGTATTGATATACCCCTTGGAATGATATGGACAACACATCTCAATACCAAGATGTGTGGTTCATAATAAATTCTTATATAGGGATAATTAATTAATGTTTTGGGAAAATGGGGAATTAATAAGGCATGGATAACCTTAACTCTAATATTTACCCTTATTAATGCTTGTTGCATGACACCTTTATCATGGTGTTATGGTTGATGTCATGGAATAGATATTTTGAATTATGAATTTCCAATATTATATATTCATTATGTTTCTATGGATTTTTCAATTAAGTTCTATATATGTTTCTCTTTGCTTAATATTTTTTCAATTCTTTGGAAATTGGTCTCTTGTTTAATTATAATGGTTGAAAATGTCAATTTTGTTAGTCATAAATTGATCAAATGTGAACTAGAAGAAGGTGATAACTGTGTATATGGTACCACCATAATTAGTGAGGTATATACATGAATCAACACATGCATGTGACATGTGTACATGAATCAAAGGATTTCAATGGTCTAGTACATCATTTTTTAAAGTCAAAATTTGACCTAAAATAAATTAGAATAAGATAATAATTTCATACATACTAATGATCCAATGAGTGACGTATTGACATGGTTCAATACTTTCACATAACATGTGTAGATGAATTTGGGATGTTTGGGTGATTTTGGTCTAGTTTATGCATTATTATAAAATGTTATTCAGAATTGTAATTTTGATACATCAGTGGTAGGAATTGGATGTATATAAAGAGAATAGTGGAATTATAATTCTACTTTAATTTATTTTAATTACATAATGTGCCATTGAACTTTTGATCCTCTCAAAGGATAATGTATAAAAAAGATCAATCACTATGTCATACACCCATGTTAGTTTCAAAGGTACATTTATGATTAATTAGTTATTTTATTAAAACTAGTTTTATGTTGACAAACACATCTAGAAACAAATACATTAATTACTAGAAACAAAATTCTCAAAACACATCTTCATGTATTCACACATTAAGATGTTACACTACCACTTTATAAACCATACTTCTTACATTTCATGGCATTACACTTTTGAATTAGAATTAGATTTTGTCTCATTTGGAATCATTACATTTACCATTCCATTCTTGGTTTCAAACTTACATTTTCTTGTGTCGAATCTAATTATAAACATCTAAAATCATTTTATCTTATTCTAGTTTCAAATTCTAAAAATAGAGTATGTTGTACCCAACATACCTACATTCCTTTTTTAGAATAGGGACCCACTATATTTCAAAGTTGGTATATAGCCCTATATTTAAAATATTTTAAAGTTAAATTAATTATGTAGTTCACTAATTTTCTTATTAATTATACCTATGAACATACTTATTTTTATACTAACCTACTAATAATTTTTGGAAGTTGTGTGTATGCAAGTCTAAACTTATCTTATTTGGGAAAAATCCTTAATGAAACTACTTAACACAAAATGGTCTTCAGTAATTTTGTTGATAAATTTATTTTTCTAAACTTTTTTGACCTATTTTAGTCATGAGGATTTTCTCTTAGAGGAATTTTTCAAAACAATTTTTCAAAATTCCTATTTATAGGACCTCTAAATATTTATTCACCCAATATCAAATCACTTTCATGTTTGAGTCTTCAATGAGACCCTTTAGGGAAACTACTCAACAGAAAAGTGGTCTTCAGTGAAAGTATTTAGATATTTTCCTAAACAAATTCCTTTAACATATTTAGTCTTTAGTGGTTTTGTTCCATAAAATGGTTCAGTGGGAACACATCACATATATCTCTTCAATAAAAGTTTTCAAAATTTTTGTTCGAGATACTCATCTACCTCACAATAATTGTTATATCTATACTCCTAAATGATGATTAATGAAATCCCCATGGATTGATAATCCAAAGCCAAAGATTTGACCCAGTGACACTTGGTAGTGGGCAATGAAGTGGTACTCGTACTAAATGTCAATAATTCTTACATGGCATACCTACCAAATAAACTAGAAAAGTTTGAATTTGACAAGCAATTTAAAGTTATACCCATTGGATATTAATTGTGCATAAAATGGAAATTAATGCCAAATCTATATCAATATAGTCTAAATGACAACATGCACATTTCATCTCAAGTTTAATTGTGAACTTAAATGCTCCTTTGCAATCAATCCATAGCTACAAATGTTTCTAACCTAACAACATACTTAGGAGAGTTGAGTGATTAAATTACAAACCAGACTAGTATCAACATAGTTATATAACAATGGAATCTTCACCTAGATCATTATGAATAAATCTCCCCCTTTAAGTTTATTTATCAAATATTCAATTGAGTATAATGATACATTATTCAAACTTATAACTTTCAACAATGATTATATAAACTACTCAACATTATGGGAGGTCATACACCAAGTTGATGCATATAGTCATGAAGAAATTTTTACTTTGACTCAATGCCAATTAGATATAAACCTCCTTCAATTCATGTGATAATGGATATACTTCCTATTTTTAACTCTATAGGTGATGCATTACATTGACCTATTTCAAAGCTTATTATTCACTAGGAAGATAACTAGAGGATCATTCCTAAACCATATGGAGCATAAAATAGTAATGGTGTGCATCTCTAGTGATGTGCTTCAAAGATACCTCTACCTTCATATTTTATATTCCAATTATGATTTTAATATATTAATGGTGTGGAATAAATAAAAATCAATTGATAAGACACTCAAAAACTATATGCTCCCTAGAGAAACCATCAATTTGAGGGATAAACAACCCACACTAATGACCAAATTTAAGATGGAAATCCAAATTAGGATGGCCTCCTTGAAAAGGTTATTTATTTTTAGTAGCATTAAATTTGTCATCTAGGAGTGGGTTACACTATTTGATTTGCTAATGACCTACTATTTCACATTTACTCTGGGTGAAGTGATCGAGGCAATGCTATAAGAGTAGATATTACACAAGGACAAAAGGCCTCTAGAGGTCATTTCTACATTATTTCCTACCTACTTGATGTATTCCTTAGTAAAGTCTATATTAAAAATGGATCACTCTAGAGCCCCACTTATGACTATATAAAGAATTGTATCTACTATTCTTGCTCTTTCATGAACATATACATGTACACTTACCATATTATGTACATCTCTGAAGATGTCTACCCCTAGGTATGGATGGTTATCCATGAGCCCCCTACCTAAGATATCAAAAAAAATTGTAGATACATTATCTATTAGGGGATACTATTAGTTATATCCTCAATACATGGTTATCATGGTTATTGGACACAAGTTAGAACCTCTATGCCTCCCCAAGTACATCTTATACAAATTGGTAGAATAGGAAATAACTTACTTGTTATGGTGGGGTATTGATGAGGATATGCATAAGACAAAGAAATATTGTTCTCATGGCTCCAACCTAATGATTGGAAGGTTATGACACACCAATAAAATAAATTTTATGAGGTAGATACATACATGGAATACTATTTATTAGTTATATTATCATAGATAGACTAGGATCCCCATGTTTAGATACATACACATATCAAGGGACTTGTAATAAACTATCAACATGAGCCCTATGATCATTATTATTTTTTATTTAATGCTTAAAATGATAACAAAGTCAATGAGAGGTCACAATTAATTAACTTGAAAGAATGCCTCTTTAAACTTATTCAAGGGCAAACCCCATTTTCTGTAAAGGAGGCACAAACTAGACTCCCACAAAGTGAAGAATGGGATTCGTAAAACTTCTAGACTAATATAGCTTTTCAAATAGCAAGGAATTAAGTTCAACCTTCCTAGACACCCCCTTTGACACTCAAGGTAGTAAATAATGAACCAAAGGTGCCTAATACCTCACTTGGGACAAAATGAGATGAGATAAACTATATTTATTCTTAAGATTCAGAGGGCTCTATCCAAGAAGATGTTCCATTAGTTAAAGAATATGTTGGTGTGGTTACCTCAAGCACACAGGATTCTCCCTCAAAAACCATTAAGATGAGAATTCACTATTCAAGGAAGCTAAAGTCTCATCCCCCTCTACAAATCCAAACCATTGAAGCATCATTAGTGGAGGTAGCCATGAAAGAGGTAGATTGAAGGGAGTCCATTGATGAATAGGTAGAATTATAGAGAGCCAAGATCCTAATCCTCTAAGATTCAAAGGGAAAGGCACCATTGTATAATCAACCATGAAGTGAGCTAGTATCCCCTCTAATTTCCATTACCCCTATTATTTCTCATGTTTCCCTTTCTACAATTGGTACATTTAGTCTTATTTCATTTAGTCCTCCTATTCCCCATCCCCTCTCGGTACCCAAGGTGGAGACTACTCCTATGAGATGCACTTCTCAACTAACCTTACTAGTTCTAAAGGTAGAGGATCCTTATTCTACCCTTGTTATTCCTATTTCCCTAGTTGTTCTTATTCTAATTAATTATTCCACATATACTCCTACAATTACTAATTTTATTCACTCTACTACTATCCCATCCCCAATAATAACTAAGGAAAATTCTAAAAAAAAGAAAAAAAATAAATTAATGGGAGATGTAGCAAGTCACTAGGTCCATGTATCATATGCACAACTAAGTCTACTAGTTTCCCATCCTAGTTTCTCTTAAGATACAACTATGATAACAATCAGGAGGGCTAAGAAGAAGATGTTAGTTTACATATTCCACCCACAACCATAATATGGTGGAGTGGACTGGTCTAAAATCATTTATACTTTAATTCCTAATCCCATTATAGAGGAAACTTTGAGGTATACATCATGACAAATATTGGGTGAGACTATAGTTTTGAACACTCAGCTCATATATCCAACGTAGCTAGTCCTCCCATAATGAGTAATAAACATGCAGTCAAAGGCTTCCAAAAGTCCTAATCTAATAATTATATAATTATCCATTTTAATTTAAATATTTTAAAAATATATTACTAGTGTAAAGAGGGTCATAAAGAGGAATATAGAAGATGAGATTGGGAGAGTAGTCATAGTAGAGGAGAGGCAAGAAATGTTTACTTTATCCAAGAGGAAGGATAGCAAATTGGGGAATTACCCATATATATAGGTTTTTAAATCTTATTTTTAAATAAAAAATGATGATCTAGTATAGATACATGAAGGAATTGAAATGGTGAGGAGAGAACTTGAACAAGAACTAGAACAAATAAGAGAACAAAAACAAACTATGCATCTTCTAGTGCAAATAGAGATGATTGTCTAGAGTGTTGCATATAGGTTGTATAATATTCTTAAGGTTATTAGTGTAACAAGGGAATAACTATCACCTCATACATTAGACACTACTAAATTGATTACTTATTTGAAAATAGATGAGAATAAATTGAAATTCCTTATTCTTGTTATAACTAAAAAAACATGTGTACACCTAAATTTGATGGCACCATTAAATGATATGAATACCCTTAATTTGTTACTCATAAAGACAAAATAGGCTAGGGATTGGATTTATATATCTAAGGTAATAATTCCTAAGTATTCATAACATGAAACTATCATCAGACAGATTTTGGATGAACTAAAGCTTTCACTAGCCAAGGATTCCATAAGGAGGCTTATCAACAGGGCCAATTTTTATTAGATCTTAAAACAAGCTTTAGAAAAATTCAGATCAAATGTAAAATATAAGACCCTATAATAAGTATAATTCAAGCTTAATTTTTATATGAAAAATGTCACTAAATCTTAGATCTTTAGAACTAGATTTTAGACTACAAAGAATGAGCATATAAGGCTCTTAGAGTAGGTACATAGGGCACATAGGACTTTGTTACTTAACATGGACATAATCAGATAATAATATGACATTATACATAATCACTAACATATTTTTTAATAAAATAATAATGTTGGTACTTAAACTCCTAGTTTAACACAAACATCCACTTCAATTCCTCTAATAACTTGGCCCACCATGCAAACACCTAGCCAATATTAAGTTGAAGACTAATTTTTTATGTGTACATTCAGGATAGTATTTAATTTTTCACTTAAATTTTACATACACTTAGATCATAAATGTAAAGTTTCTTGAATTATTTTTAATCATGCACAAATTGTATTACTTTGTATAGGCCAATTGAAATTGATGTAGTTGTAGTTATCTATGAGCATGTAAAAATGTAATTTTGAGGATAAAAATAGCACTAGGGTTCTAATTACATAATGTAACCATGAGTTTACATGCACTTGGAGGATGAGGCATCCCCTCCCCAAGCCTATATGTTTATGTAATTTCATAATCCAAAAGGTTGGAATATTTCCTTAATACACAAAGAAATCAATTTTGACTGTCATGTAACTACATTGGTATTCTCTCCTTCCATTCTTGTGTTATTAAGGTTTTGATTTTCTAGTTGTGATAATACAATAATTTGAAGTGTGAAAAAACTAAGGATAATTCTAATTATTTTATTGATGTATGGTGACCTTATTTTTGAAATTACTATTGAAAGATGGTAGATTCGATTGATTAATTAAGAAATTAGACCAAACTATGTTAATATTATTAGTGTGTAGGAATGTTTTATTCTAGTATAGTTTTTTAAGAGTGTGTAATAGCTAACTTATATGCCTTTTAGTTAGAGATATAATCTTCCAATTAAGGTTATAAAAAATCAAATCTAAAGGGATCAACCATCAGTTGAGACCATTAAGTCTCCTATACCATTCCTCCTATATTTTAATAACTATGTTTTCTTATGAGTGTTAAAATTATACAAGCAATAAGCTCTAGTTTTACAAGCATTTGTCCACCAATAAACTAGCCTAGGAAGTGACATCTTCAGATCACATAACCTTCTTTTATTATCCACCCTTTCCTCTTTTTGATGTTTATTTGATAGATACCTATCCACTCTAGATTCAATATCACTCATCCGTCCCACTCACTTAGTTTTGATTTCTCTGCTAGAATTCATTTCAATACAAACAAACCTAGATAACAACCTACATGATTTGCTTGTTATTCTACCATAAGGTTGTTTAACCCATACCTACAACTCATGTCCTAGAGTGTATTTCACCTCCATTGAGATCCTAAAATAATAGAGGCTACTTCATTTAAATTTTATACTGTGCATAAGACCCATATCAATAAGAATAAAAAGGATGGTGCTAGAAAGAGGGCCACTTATCTACCTTCCCTAGTGAGATATTATACCCTGCATTGATTTTCACTAGTAAACCAATATAGTTACCAAGTCTAAGACCCAAACTAATCTTTTGGTTTAACTTTTATCATCACATTGAAGACCTACATCTACACCTATTATTACCAATATACCTAGGGTTATAACACTTTCTCCAATTAGAAATATCCATCGCATAAATCATCCTATAGCCCAAAAACACCCTTGGTTAGCTAGATCTACAATTCTTTTAATAGGGTATTTGTACAATTTTCCTAAAAACCTAGAGAAATATTTTCCTTCTTTCTCCCCTTAAAAAGGAATAACTACAGAAGAACACATTAAGTCTTTCAAGGTTGCTTTAAGATTAACAAATGTTAATAATGAGGATGTTTCATGTAGATTTTTTCCATTTATATTGAAAGATTATTCTTTTTACTATTATCTCAGTCTTCAAGATAACTCAATCACTTCCAATAATTCATGCCAAAGCACATTTCAAGCCCAATTTTGATAATTTATCTTCCCTAGACTAGTGTATCAACTTTTTACTTGCATGAAGAGAGAGCCCAATGAGGTAATTTGGGATTTCAACCCTATATTTTAGAATATATACACTTATATTAACCGATAGTATTAGAAAATGGACCATTCACATTATATATGTATAAAAATTCTCTGGACCTAATCACTATGGTGTTCGTATGGAGAGTTGTTACGACCACTCTAGCTTTAGCACACAAAAAGACTATCAAAATTGATAGATAAATGAACCCTCAAATACTCAACACCCCCAACATCAATTTTAGTTTTCCATCACTGAATCCAATCCCTAATGTTAATAAAAATTATCATACTTTAAATTAGTATCAACTATATTCACTACCCCTAATGTAGTAAATGCCTAATTAGAATTATCGTTATATGAATAACCTAGTGAAAATGAATAGTCATCAATAGAATCAAAATTTGATTCCCTCTAATCCTAAAGTGGCATAAGGAATATATTCTACCAAATTAAATCTATATTCCATCAAAATAATGGTTTAGAAATTGAAAAATAACTTTATGAACATGTAGAGAAAGATGGGCAACACCATTGGCTATAATAATAACTATAATTTTGGGTTTTAAAGATATAAAAAGTCCTTCAATAGGCCTATGAATAATATAGAGTAACAAAACAACAAGTTAAAAGTATCAATATAGTATAAATGACTCTTCCTAATTGGTGTATAGTCTATAATACATCACAACATGGTGAACTTGAATGTGTCTAATTTTGTGTAGTGTGTGATATCTTCTAAAGAGATATAATAAGGCAAGACTTGATGAATAATCCACTCAAGTTTAAAATTTAAGTTGGCTCTTCAAAAACTACAATGGTATTTGAAATACATGATTCTTTCTTCCCAAAATAATATGATAAGGAACTAGATGATAAAATTGATAAAATGTGGGCCTTACATCAATATCAAAAGGGAAATTATAATATTAGGAATAAGTATCCCTTTACAACATGTACACCTCTAAAAAAATACTATTCCAACAAATATAAGAGTTTATAATAGTCCACCTCCTCCAAAAGTAACTGAATAGTTATAGAATAATGAGGATCAAGGTAAAAGAGAGCATAGCATTATTGTAGACATGAAGAAGATTAATTATAAAATTAGTCTTCATGAATTATCTCAAATTACAAAATAAAAGGAGCTCTTATGGAGGAATATTATAGGTAAAGTATCCACTAAGAAAACAAAGACTACTCAAACCAATTTTATTTACAAGAGAAAACCTAAAGTTAGATCTTTGATATTGATTATGTGAGCATTTAGAAAAATCATACATAATTATTTAGTCGGCTTTAGAGATTCAACTACAGTGATGCTTACTTTAATTTTCTAAAATCTTGGTTTAAATCTAATCCCATCAAAGAGAATGGTTTCATAATTGGATAAGAAAATGGTTCCTATAATAGGAGAGCTAAATTATGTGTGGATCCAAATAACATTTGAGACATTAGTAAAAATGATGATCAACATAATGGTTGTGGATATTTTGGAAGGATATGAACTCCAACACTATAGAGACTAGTCCAAAACATTTAATTAGTATCCAAAAATAAAATTATCTCACATTTGGTTACCATGGATAGGTAATCCAATCTAGACTCAATTGATCAAGATCTAAGAATGAAGCAACTAATTACTAAATACAATGCAAAGAATGAATAAGTATGTTCTAAATATCATAACCATGGCATCTATACCTTTAATAAAAAGGATGAAGTGTAAGAACTAGATGTCCATGGACTTTACCAATTGTGGACCATCCACTTCAATAGTATAAGATCAAAGCAAGAATCAAGTGTTAGTATTGAATTGGTGTAACTACAAGGAAAGAAATAATCATAAATATACAAACTATAGTTCCCTACTAGCAATAACAGATTAGAATATGAGGCACTAATCTTGGGACTACATTCTTCTCTCAAAAATAATTTTAAATAATTACTAATTTACAATTATTTATAACTAGTATTCAATCATGTCAATAACAAGTACCAATGAAAACTATCATATATAAATAGGTACAAACATATATTCTGGGATTTGATTGAGTCTTTTGAGGCCTTAAACATAATGTTTATACCAACTTAGAACCCTTATAGGAATATAAGGAACAAATATTATCCTTCAAACTAGTACCTTGTCTTTCAGTTCTACACAATGTGGAAAATTTTGAAGTATTTGATGGTGACTTGTAGATTGTCTAGTGCTTGACTAATTGAGACAATTTGAGTCTCAACTAATTAATGATAAGGAAATTAGCTACCTATGACAAGAGGAATTAGTGAGATAAGGAATTATTAAATTGAAGGAAAATTACCTCCCTTTATGAATGCTTTCCTTGGAAAGAACATTTTATTTGGACCCTTAAGCTCAACAATACAGGAAATAAAATGTAAATGAATTTTAATTCAAAATGGAGAATCTAGGAGATGATTATAACCCACACTATATCAATATTGGTATCAATTATACCCCAAAAGAAAGGAAAATAATGAAGAGTTTACTCACTCGATATAAGGATGTGATTGCATGGATGTATGAACACCGAAAGGTTTTCAACCCAAAGGTTATCACCCATATAATTATAGTAAAGTTAGACCATAAATAATTTAGGTAAAATCAAAGGCTAGTAAATCCTACCTTGAAACATCTTATTTAAAATGAATTGGAGAAGTTGTTAAGTATAAAAATAGTTTATCATATTAGACATTATACTTGGGTGGATAATTTAGTTCAATATAGGAAGAAGAGTGGAGAGATTAGGCTTTGTGTTGATTTTAGACACTTAAATAAAGCTTGTAAAAAAGACAATTATCCACGACCTTCTCTAAATGAATTCATCTAGATAGTGAGTGGTTTAGTAATGATGTCTTTCTTTCATGTACTTTTATGGTACAATTAGGTGCTAGTATAATCAAAAGATGGAATTAAGACATCATTCACCATGAAGTGGGGTACTTATGCATATAAGATGATGCCATTTATCCTAATTAACATAGGTTCCATGTTTTAGTGAGCTATGGACCATGACTTCTAGGGTTTAATAGGAAAATATATAATTATTTACATGGATAACCTCACAATTTTATCAAAATTAAGGATTGATCATGTAAGTTACCTATAATAAATCTTTGAAAGTTACAGAAGGTTTGGCATTTAACTAAACCCTAAAAATGGCATATTTGGTGTTAAATAATGAAAAATCTTGGGTCATAGCATCACCATATATAGAATTACAATCAACCCAAATAAAATTCAAAGGATATCAAAAATAGAATTCAAAAATAACAAGAAAGAACTCAAATCTTTCTTTGGCAAGATAATCTTTATAAGAAATTTTATATCGTGTTTTATAAAAATCATTAATCCTTTGAATGCAATGTTCAACCAAGATTCTAAAGTGGAATGGAAAATAAATGATCTAAATTATTTTCAAGATATTAAATATATAATATCTTAGGGACCTATATTAATAAGTCGAGACTTTACCAAAGTCTTCTTCTTGTATTCATTCACCTTAGAATGTACTATTGCTATCGTGCTCCCCCAAAAGAAAGAATGGAATTAGAATCCTATTACACTTATGACCACAAACTGTAAAGAATCAAATCTTAGTTATTTCATGATAGATAAGAAAATATTTTCCCTTGTTAAATAAGTAAATAAATTTAGACATTACATCTTTAGGAACATGATAATTTCCATTGTAATAGATCTTATTGTAAATCTCACTTTAGAACAAAATGAATTAGGAATACATAGAGTAAAATGGGTGGAAAATTTATAAGAGTTTGACATAGAAATGAAGCCTTCAAAGATCATTATAGGTCAAGGCATAATCTCACTCATGACTAAACCTAACCCATGCATCATTATTATAGAGGTTTATGAACACCAATTATGTAAAAGAGATTGGTATACTAACATTATTCAATACTTACTCATAGGTACCTACTCCTCGAGCTAAAAAGATAACAAAAGAGATAGTTGATAATAGAATAGGGTCATTAAACTATCAGAAAGGGGATATTATATATAAATAGTTATGAATCTATCTACCTAAGATACATATCAGAAGAGGAAGGTCAATATATACTATATAATTCACACTAGATGTTAGGTAGTGGTCACCCCTGTGTAAACACCACACCCATAAAATCCCTAAAATGGTTTATTATTGGCCAAAAGTCTTTAAGTATGTGCATGTTCACATCTAAACATGCCATAAATGTTATGTCATAACAAAAAGATAAGATAAGTATAGATAGAAATGCATCTATATCTAATGATTGAATGAAGAACATTTTCCCAATGGATATTGGACTTCATTAGAATCATTAATCCTAATTCTTTAATTGGCCATAAGTTTGGTCTCACTAATATAGACTATTATACATGATGGAATAAATTTATAGCTATATATAATTAAAGAGCATAAGATGTGATCAAATTTATATAGGAAAATATCACAACTAGATTTCATTCCACCATCTCTCTAGTTTATGACAATGGGCCAACATTCTAGTCACTATAATTTATTAAATGGGCCCATAATAATAGAATCACCATCAGGTCATCATATAAACATTACCCATAAGGAAATAGATTGGATGAATCAATAAACAAGAACCTAATATATGCCATTAAAAATTTCATGGTAGATAAACCTAAACATTGGCATAATCCACTAAAGAATGCATTATGGGCTGATAGAACAAGATACAAATAAACACTCAAAACCTCACCCTACTTACTGGTCTATGGGAGACAACTTATTTTCCCAATCATGCTTAAATTTTTGACATATTAGTTTATGTAGGAGTACATGAAACCAAGTAAGAAGGTGGAGTCTCGATTAATTTACATAATAGATATGGAAGACTCAAGGATTGAAGCCTTACAGAATTTTAGTAAACATTAAGATATAGTGAAAATATGGTTTGACAAAAGGGAAAAATTTAAAACATTTAGAATATTTGACCTGGTGCTTATATGGGATAAATAACATGAAAATAAGGGATAACATGATAATTTTACCCTATAATGGATTGAACCCTATCACATTTCAGAGATCTTAGGGAATAATATTTGCCATCTGAGGGACCTCCAATTGAATTGGATGACATACCAATCAATATATAGTATTTGAATCATTAATGCATGGTTTTACCATATTTGGGTGTCCTTGATTAATAATAGTGATGATGGTAAAAGTATATTAGGATATATTTACTATTTTATTATAATATTTTCCTTACTTATTATGATAACATTCCCAATTTTTAGTAGCGCATTCTATAAATTAGCTTCCTTCTTTCTAGATTATATTTTTTTCTTAATCCTATGGTAATATGATTGACTTTCCCTAATATGATAAAATAAAGTATCCAACCTATTAATAATTCATTTAACATGTTCAAAACCCAAAGGATCAGCCTATGGGAAAGCATGTAAAGATGAGATACACCATTTTTTTTACTTATTGGATTTTGCACTTGTACATTTTAGATTTTTAGAATTTAAGTGTAAAATAAGAAGATTGATCATGGATAGGCTAACACTAAATGAATAAATTAGGAATATAAATGATACTCTCATTACTAAATATAAATTTTATAATTTTTTTTTTCACTTTTCATTGATCAAATGCACTTTTCATAGTAATACTTGTCTGAGGAAATAACCATTGACATGGGTATAGCTGAAAGAGACAATCTAGTAAAATTATGTTTTCATAGATACCAAATCAATTTGGTTTCTACTCTCCCTCTTCCAAGTAACATTATAAAAAAATAATTTATATCAAAAATAAGGATCAAAGCATCCTTAAAAGAGTGATCGAACTAGCCCAAATAAAAATCCATAGGTGATCAAAAGCATAAAATGCTAAAATAAGGTCAATGTACCATGCATCATGTGATAATATAGGAGAAGGAAAAATGATCCCATGCTACCACTATCAGGTCTATGGACACTTGTCTAGAAGTAGAACAATGCTAGAGCTTCCCTAACTTTCAAATTTTTATCAAAACTAGAATGAAACCTACAACTGTCCTAGTTCTCTGCTAAAGTACTCACCATAAGGATTAAAGAAAATCACTTCCTCAAACACAAATATATTGTAAATAATAGTGTAAGTATGTTATATGTAGTTATTTGGAGTCTCTTTAGTATATCTAATTTGATTATTATATGTATAACGATTCATTTTTTATCTAAGAATTGTTAACCAAAGGTTATGTGTTCTCAAATACTCAAGAGTATTTCCCCTATAAGTTTTCATTTATTGTACCCATTATACCCCATTATTTATTTTAGAATAGGGACCCACTATATTTTTGAGTTGGTCTATATCACTATCTTGAAAATATTTTAAAGTTAAAGGGTTTATGTAGTGCACTAACTTTATTATTTGGTATACCTACAAACATAGTTATTTTTCAGACTAACCTACTAATGATTTTTGAAAGTGGTGTGTGTATAAGTCTCATATTATCTTGTTCATCAAAAATCCTTTGTGAAACTACTTAACACAAAATGGTCTTCATAAATTTTGTTATAATTATTCAGTTAGTGAACTTTTCTAACCTATTTTGGTCTTCAACATTTTATCTTGAAGGAAGTGTTCAAAATAAGTGTTTAGGATTCTTATTTATAGGACCATTGAAGATTTATTCACCATATATCAAATAAATTTATTATTTAATTCTTTAACACAAAAGGGGTCTTCAAAAAAAGTGTTTGTTAATTTTACTTAATTAATTCCTTTGACACATTTTAGTCTTTAACAAATTTTTTTTGGAAAAATTGTTTAGTGAGAACACACCACATTTAAGTCTTAAAAAAAGTGTTCAAAAATTTAATTTAGTATACTCATATACATCGTAAACATTGTTATATCTAAACTCATAATCCCCAACTATTGAAATCCATGTGGATTGATAATCCAAAGCCTAAAAGCAATCAAACAAGACTTTGTAGTGGGAAATGAAGTGACACTCATAATAAATGTAAAAAATGCCTACATGGTATATCCAAAAAATGAAGTGGAAAAGATCAAATTGTAAAATCAAATCCAATTTATAGATGTTAAAGATTAATGGTACACAATCTATAACTTTATGCCAAAACTATATCAAAACAATTTGAATGATGATGTTCCCATTTGATCTCAAGCTAAATTATAAACTTATTTTCTACCTTGTGACCAAACCCTAGCTACCAATTTTTCCATCCTAAAAACATACTCAAGAGATCTATGTGATTAAATTGAAAATTAGACCAATATCAAGAAAGTTATATAAAAATGATGTCCTCATCTAGATCATTCCAAATAACCCTCCACCCTTCAATGTTCTTTATCAAAGATTCAATTGAGTACAAGGATACATTATTAAAACTTGAAATATTAAAAAATATATTATAACCAATATTATACATTATGGGAGGTCATATACCAAGTTGATGGGCATATGCATGAATAAATTTTGACTTTGACTCAATACAAATCAGCTATAAACATCCTCTCATTCAAGTGACAATGAATACACTTTACAATAATGAAACCAAAGGTCATGCCTTTAATTTACCTCCTATGAGACTCATTATTCACTAGGAAGATAACTATAAGAGCACTCTTCTACCATAAAGAGCAAAAAAGAATCTTGGCATGCATCTGTAGTGATCTATTTCAAATTAAACTCTACATTCCTATTGAATATGCTACTTGTGATTGCATAAAGTAGTGGTGTGGAAGAAATAAATATCAATTAAGAAGACACTAAATAGTTGGATGCTTCTTAGAGAAACCATCACTTTCAAGGATAATAAATGCACACCAATGACCAAATTGAAGATGGGAATCTAAGTTAGGGTGGTCCTATTGAACAAGTTATTTGGTTATCCAAGCATTGAATTCTTCCACCTATAATGGGTTTTACTACTAAATTTGGTAATGAAATTAGAGTTAAAATATGATATGGGTTAAGTGACTAGGGATATTATGTGATATCATGTGTTGCACAAGGATAAGAGGCATCTGGGAGGTAATCTATACATGATGTCCTACCTACTTGATTTAGTCCTTGGCACTCTCTAAATTTAAAATTAATCACTCTATAGACACACTCTAGAATGTATAAATAATAATAGATATGATTATTACTCTTTCATGAACATATATGTGTACATTTGTGATATTGTGCCCATGTCTGAGGACATGTACCCCTAGGTATGGATGGTCAACCATGAGTTTCCCTTAATATATCAAATAACATTACATATACTTTATTTATAAGGGGAGACTATTAGTTTACCTCAATTACATAATTGTCATGGTTATAGGATATAAGGTATCACCTCTATGCCATCCCAAGAAAGTCCTTGATAAATTGGAGGAAGAGGAAATGGCCTATTATTTATGGTGGGGTATTGGCGAGGATATGCATAAGAGAGAAACCTTACTTTCATGGCTCCCAGATGATGATTATAAGGATGTACTATACCAATCAAAAACATCTATATGAGGCAAGTAAATATAGGGAATACTATTATTTATCTACTTTATGACATAAGGACTTATATACCCATGGTTAGGTATAAAAACATATCAAGGGACTTGGAATCAACTATCAACATGTGCAATATGATCATGATTTATTGTTCCTTAATGCTCAAAATGATGACCAAGTCATGGAGAGGGTATAATAGATTAACTTTAAAGAAGACCTATTGAAACTTATGCAAGGGGAACCCTCCCTTTTTATAAAGGAGGCACAAAGTAGACTCCCACTAGTTGAAGGATGGGATTCATCTAACTTATAGAGTAATAGACCTCCTAATCTAGCAAGGGATTAAGGGAAACCCTCCTAGACACCTCCTTTGAAATTTAAGGTAGTAAATAAAGAACCAAGGGTGTATGATGCCTCACTTATGTCCAAATAATATGAGCTCATTTGTATTGATTCTTCTTATTCTAAGGGCACTACCTAATAATATGTTCCATCAAGTCCATAGGTTGCTATTGTGGTTAGCTTAACCATACAAGAGGCTCCCTCTAAAACCATTATGAAAACCATATTCTATACAAGAAATACAAGGCATCAGTCCCCTATCCAAATCAAATCCATTGAAGCATCATTATTAGATCCAACCACACAAGAGCCAGATAGATAGGATTCCATAGATGAAGAGGAAGAATTTTAGAAAACTAAGATCTTAAGCCTCCAAGATGCAAATGGAAAGGCACCACTACATAATAAATCATTAGGTGAGATAGTGACCCATCTAATTTCGATTACCCCTATTATTTCTCATGTTTATCTTTATATTTTTGATACATTTGATCATGTTTCATTCAGTCTTCCTAGTCTCCCTCTCCTCTTGGTCTCTAATGTGGAAGATGCTCCTATGTAACCAATTGCTCAACTAACCTTACTAATTATTAAGGTAGATTATCCTTCTTATACCATTTTTATTCCCATTTCCCTAGTTGGTATTCTTCTAATTACTTCTTCCACATCAACTCCTACAATTCTTATTGTTATTTCTTCAACTTTTGTCCCAGGCCCCACAAGAATAAATAAAAAGACCACAAAAAATCAATAAATAAGGCAAGGGGATCTATAATAAGTCCCCATGTCCATGTTTAATTTGCATAACTAAGTCTACTAGTGTCCCCTCCTAGTTCTTATCAAGATACAATTGTGTTAATAACTAGGACAGATGATAATAAGAATCTAGTTTCCATAGTGCACCCACTACCAAAATATGGTGGAATGGATTGGTCTAAAATCATCTAGCCTTTACTTCATGATCCCCTTTTAGAGGAAACTCTGAAACACATATCAAGACAAATATTAGGTGAGAATATAGTTTTGGACACTCAATGCATCGATCCATGTCAAATAATCCTCCCATACTAGGTAATAAACATGAAGTCAGAGGCTTCTAAAAGGCCTAATCTAGTAATTACATAATTTTCCATGATTAGTATAGTATTTAAAAAAATTATTGGAAGTATATAGAGATTCAGAAAGAGGAAGATGAAAGAGGAGACTAGGAGAGAAATTAGAGTACAGGGGAGGCAAGAAATATTTACCTTATCCAAGAGGAGGGATAAAAAATTGGGTCATTAATCATATATAAAGGATTTTAAATCCTATTATTAAACATAAAAGGATGATCTAGTATAGATACGTGAGGGAACTAAAATGGCAATGAAAGAACTAGAGAAATAATTGTAACATATAAAACAACAACAACAAACTATGCATGTTCTAGTGTAAATAGTTATAGATGTCTAAAGTGATACATTTAGGTTGCATAATATTCTCAAGAATAATAGTGAAATGAGGGAATAATTATCACCTCATATATTAAATACTACTAAATATTTTAACTCTTTGAAAATAGATGACAATAAATTTAAATTCCTTATTATTTTTACAACTATCAAAGTGTGTGGACACCTAGATTTGATGTCACCATTTGAGGCTACCAATTCCCAAAATTTGGTAGTCATCCAGACACAATAGGATAGTGAGTGTATTGATGAAAATAAGGTAGTATTGCCTAAATACTTAGAGCATGAGACTCTTGTCTAGTAGATTTTGGATAAACTAAATCTTTCACAGGCCAAAGATTCCACATTGAGGATTATAAACATAACCAATTTTGACTATCTCCCACAATAAGCTTAAAAAAAACTCAAACAAAATATACAAGGGAATACCTTATAGGAAATAGAAGTCAACCTCAATTTTCTTATGAAAAAGGTTTCTGAAGTTAAGATCTTCATAACTAACTTTGGGATTATAAATAATGAGCATGAAAATCTCTTGAAGTAGGTAAATAACATACATAGCCCTCTAATAATTAATGTGGACATAATAAAACATCAATATGATATTAGGAATAATGAATATCAATTTTTCAAAGTAAAGATCAATGTTGTTGATTCAACTCATAGTGAGATATAAGCATCCAATTCAACACCTCCAACAATATCGTTTTCCATGCAAACACCTAGCCAGCCTTAAGTTGAAGGCTAATATTGTATGTGTACATGCATGATAGTACTTAATTTTTCACTTATAGTTTACCTACACTTAGACCATTAATTTAAATTTTCTTAAACTACTATTCAACATGCACATGTTATATTGTTTTGTATAGGCCAACTTATCTTGATGTAGTCATAGTTAGATATGAGCATACAATCATGTAATTTTGAGGTTAAAATTAGAGATATTTTTCTCATTATTTAATGTAAACATGAGTTTATATGTACTTGGAGGATGAGGCATCCCCTCCCCAAGTATATATTTATGTAATTTCACATTCCAAAAGGTTAGAAGATTTCATCAATATAAAAATAAATCAATTTTAATTTCATGTAACTATGTTGGTACTCTCTCCTTCCATTCTTGTTTTATTAAGGTTTTAATTTTTTGTTTGTGATATTATAGTAATTTGAAGTGTTTAAAATTTATAGATAATTGTGATTATTTTATTGATCTATGATACAGTTAGATGTGCAAAAGCTATTGAAATTTAGTGTGTTTGATTGATTAATTAAGTAATTAGTCCAAACTATGTTAATACTCTTAGTGTGTAGGAGTGTTTTCTTTCTAGTATAATTTTCTAAGAGTGTGTAATACCTACCTTCAATGCCTTATTAGTCTAAGATGTAAAATTCCAACTATGGGTGTGAAAAATTGACTCTAAATGGAGAAATATTTAGTTAAGACCATCAAGTTTCCTATACCATTCCTCTTAGACATAATAACTTTGTTTGAATATGAGTTTGAAATAACTACAAGCTTTAAGCACTAGTTATTTAAACACTTATCCACCATGAAACTAGCCTAAGAAGTGACCTTTTGTGGTAATAGAACCTTCTTTTCTACTCTACCCTTCCCTTCTTTTAAATTTTATTTGATAGAGACCTAGCCACTCTATATTAGACACCACCCATCCATCCCACTCACTTAGGTTTGATTTATTTACTAAAATTCATTTCACTACATGTAAGCCCAATTAACAACTCGCATGCTCTAATTTTTAGTCTAATATAAGGTTGTTTAACCCATACCTATAACTCATGTGCTAGAGTGGAGTTTACCTACATTGTGATCCTAAAATGTTAGAGGCTACCTCATTTAAATTTTGGAATATGCACAAGACCCACATCAACAGATTCAAATACCAAACAAGGTCCAACATTTCTCAAATTCAAGTACCATTTTAACCATGTCTAAGGACACTCGTAGTAGAGCCTATTAAAACCTTATTTTTAATAAGAATTTTTTTATGATCCTTTAGGATACCTTAGAAATTATGAAATTATTGAGGATGGGGAATATCACCTAACCATGTTTGAAGACCTATGTCCCATTATAAGATCTAGTCAAGGCCAATTTTAAAATCAAATCATGAAAGATAAAGATGAAGGACTATTAAGACTACTAGATTTTGGATCAAATATCCCACCTAACTTCCCCATAGATAAATTACACAAAATTGTTTAGGTATATAAGTCATATAAAGTGGTAACTATTACCCTAAGTCAATGTCTTACCCAAATTTTAGAACAAACTATAATTTCATCTAGCAAAAGGAAAGGACAAGTTGTTGACCAATCTTGTCACAGTTAGATTATTGCTTATGTAATACATTATATTAGTCAATGGTATGAAGATCATCTTATGTCTAATTTGAAGCATTTCTAACCATGAATTAATTCAATACTTACACATTTGTAGACTAAAACCAATTGATTGAACAACGACACAAATTCTTTCGTGAATCCTACATCTAATATAGATCCATTGGCTCTTTCTAAATAGACAATTCTAAAAAAATTCTTACAAGAAGTTACACTTGACATGTAACATAAATTTTTAAATAATTAAGAGTTCCTTTGTAATATGTAACAAGTACATGACAATCAACAAGTTGCAAACAATTCTTCACCATAATGAGTGGCACATACCACACATTTCCTACTTCTTCTAATTTACAACAATAATAGTTTAATGTAAACCAAGAGAAGGTTACTTAGAATAAAATATATATCTCATTTAATTTATAACAACATATCCCATTTATTTCATAACAATAGATTCCTGAAAATTAATAAAACCTTACCTATTCCCACCCAAATCAGGAACTAATAATAAGTTCATTATCAAAATCAAAAATAAAGTTATAGGGTGAATATTCAAATTAGAATAGTGTAAAGGGTGTCCATCCATACTTACACCAAACCTAATGAATCCCATTATTCAATTAATACCTATTAAAAAACCTTCCTTTTATCTAAAATTTCTCTCAATATCAAAGAGTTGAATATTATTACAGAAATAGTCTCATGACTTGAAGAAGATAGAAAACTAAAAAGTACAAGTATTACAAAATATGCCCCTACCCTTTTGATCTAAGTTTTCTACATGTATATTTACCACTTCATTAATAACTACCAAAGTTTGAAAAATATAAAGGAAAGGTGATCTAAATGATTATTTATATACATTATTTGTCTCATGCTAAGAAGTAACTTACCATATTATCTATTTGTTTCATTAATTTCCACATATATTGGGTGGACAAGCCTTATAAAGTCTCCTCAAACTTCCACAGGGATTGGTAACGAATTTTAATGACCTATTAGATATTTTTCTCAATCACTTCTCCTCTAACATAAATCATGAGCTGACTATGTTTGACTTATCTAATTATAATAGACTTATAGATAAATCTTATCGACATTATTACAAAGGTGGAGATCCCTAGGAAGTTTTTTGACACCAATCTATCTGATAAATAGTTTGTTGGTATATTTGTAAAGAACCTAAATGCAAACGTTACCTATAGTTTAAAAATTCATTATTTAAACACATTTGAATAAAGCATTAACAATGGGTGCATATTGAAAAGGCACTTATTGATGAATCTTATTTTGATATATACTCTTAATCTTAACCACCAACCTAGAATCAAATTCCAATTCAATGAAGTGTAACTAAAAATTCCTAAGTTATTCAATAAGAACAAAAACATGGTTGGAAACAAGGTCATAGAAGAAAATAAATTTGTAAATGGTGAATGTAACACCTATACAAAACACCCCACCTAATCCATCACTCACCCTATAAAGAGATCCCCCATGATGGGGACACTTCAAAGATAGACTTCTAAGTAACCTAGTCGAGCCCATTGAGACAACATTACTAAATTTAGTTTTAGTTAATATGATTGTTTGGCTAGTTCCAAATACCTTTTTAGAGGTCCAACCAAAGATAACATGGTATCAAGAAAATAAGTACAATGAATACCATTACATAGTCGACTACATAATTAATAGATTTACTTGCAAATGGGTAAATTGAGTTGGACAAAAGGGATTCCAATACTAATTAGTATATGGGTATATATAAATATCCCTCCCAAAATCATAGCAAATAACAACATATAAATAATTAGAATGAAGGTTAGGGTTGTAATTAGAATCAAGGCTAGGGTCACAATGCGAATCAATCATAACATAATAATTAGCAACAAAACAATCATAATCAATATCATGATAACCAAGCTAACCAAATTAGTTACCATAATATCTAATATAATTATGATAATGTTATAGTGCATGTTTCAAGTAACTACATATCTACTATTAAGGTCATCCTCATACACCATATAACACTCATCAGAGTATTATCCCTTCTATTTTGGGAGCTCCACCTTTGGCTATAGGTAATTCCACACCAAGTCAAAGAAACTTACTGGTGCCTCAACTTTTGTTAATTACTATTATTAGACCTCTAACTAAATTTTATAATTAAATAAAATCTCTACCAACTCAAAATTATGCAGTCATAAATAGACATCCAATAGTTACCCTCCAAGTCCCTTTGTCATCTTATAATACTAATCCCATCAAATAATATTTACCTTATCAATATAAGACATCTCACCTTATTAATGAGAATAAAATTGATATTTTTGAATAATTAAGCAAAACTCCCACACATATTTCCATCATAGATCTTTGGCATACATAATAAGGTCATATGATAATATTGAAAGACATTATCCAATAGTCCAAGGTGCATAATGACATTAGCCCTACCTAGTTTCAAGCACTAATGATTCATTTGTCTCTAGGTCAAATAATTACATTTGATCAAATTGATATGGCATCCATTATTCCACTAAACAATAACCCTATGTATATTCAATCCATCATTTCCCATAACGTGTTCAAGTGTGTTGTGATAGATAATGGTTTAGGTTTGAATATATATTTTTTGAAGTTGATTCACCATTTTGGATATATAGTAGTGGATATGTAGCTATATAACATCATGATCAAAGCCTATGATTATGCAAAAAGGGAATATTTGGGTACCATTTATCTACCTATCATTGTTGGGATATCTCCCATGATACCCTTTTCCATGTAATTGATATATAGCTACCATATAATCCACTTCTTGGTCGTCCTTATACCCATGAAGTATGATTAGTCCCTTACATATTATACCAATTCATTAAATTTCCTCATTATAGATTAGATGTCAATATTCTTAGTGATTTATCGCCATACTAGTATTAAAAGAACCTAGAGGCTAAGTATGGTAACTAAAATTATTTCCCTAACATTGATTTTATAGGTAACAAGGATTAAAAAAATAGTTATGGAGTCTCTAAAATATAATTACATTGAACCTGCTACCCTTGTGTCCAATTCTTCTAATCCACCTCCTATATCAATTTCCTCTCACTTCACCATTCAAGAGGTCAATATTGCCACATATAGAATTCACGATGCTTTCCATGTTGGAAAAATACCCAAGTCCTCTAAATAATATGGAAGACCTAAAACTATTATAATCACTAGTAGGACCAACATGATATGGAAAAACAAGACCAATTCTAATTATAATTAGTCACTTGTGTTTGTAAAAGATATGTCACCAAACAATGATTGACCTACTAATTCTGAAGGATCTTGGTTATATGGTGACTATTTTGATGTAGAATTATATAGTGATAAATAACCCATTCCTAATAGAATAATGGAAAATCAATACTATAAAGGAAAGGGTCTTAGGGTAAAATCATAAGGCATTCTTGAACCAATCCTCACAAAAACACATATAGGAAATCAAGGTTTTGGATTCACATTGCCTAGGGGTGATACTATAGATTTCAAGAGTGAGAATATTTTATCAAATGATGAATGAACCCATAGAATAAAAAAACATACCATTATAACATATATGATTATTTGGTTAATATCAATTTATTTGATATCAATACCATTCTTACCATCTTATCCCATTATCCCCTTTCCCTCTATTATCCCAACCTAATCGATTGGGACCAGTAAGGTTCTATCATAGAATTAGACAAATTTTAGAATGAGGATTCAATTTATTTATTCATGGGTCTCAGAGATAGGTTTCTAGTTGATGATCATATATAGGGTTTTGAATTCGCATTGGACCCAACTACCTACTTTGGAGAGCAGGTGAACTTCCTTGGTCATTAAAAAAGCATTGAGATCCTCTAGTGAAAACATATTTGAGGAACTTTTGGATTGGGAAAAAGGTAAAGAGAAAGACAAGTCAATGGGTGAAAACCTATTTTAGGTGCCCTTAGATGGATAAGTTCACTTACTTCTTTAGGAATATTAGTATACACCATGTCCAATTATTATAGTTGGTTCCAATATCATTTTAGATAAGCACATTGTTATTAAGAAATTGGTTGAAGATTTTCTATAATAATTTATTAATTAGTAACTACTAGACATGGATGATTCTAATTATACTTACATGGGTGAGACCTATTAATCATAATAATCTAAATAAGATCAATTTCCTTTATTACCAACGATTATTGAATACGGTTCTATAATCCTTCTGGAATATACCAAAAAAGTAAACATTGGCACTTATGATGATCCAAATATCATAATATTAGCATCCCTCACTGCTAAGGAATAAAAATTCATTATCATTATTCTAAAGTATTTCATTTACATATTTGTATGGTCTTATGTATAAATGTTGGGTTTAGAACCATCTTTAGTGGTACATTGAATTGTTGTACATCCAAATACTAAAATGAGAAAAAAATGTTGTATAAAATTCATCCACATAAATGTATCCAAGTTTTAAAATAGTTATAAAAACTATTGGGAGTAGGTTTCATTAGACCACTTGATTACTCAGAGTGGATTTAAAAAAAAATTCTAGTTAATAAGAAACCATAGGGAATTCACTTATGTACTAATTTTAGAGACATAAACAAAGCATGCCCTAATTATGACTTCCCTTTACTAAACATATACATGATAATTGACATAATGACAAGATATGAGATGTTGTACCTCATGGAAGACTACTTGAGATATAATCAGATAAATGTTACACATGAATACTGGCATAAAAACATGTTAAACACTCGATGGGGAATGTTTTGTTATCAAATAATTCCATTTTGAATTTCTACATTATTATTTCCTCATTAAACATGGTTTGATTATTGAATAGATATTATGGGGTTAATGTTGTTTAATTACTGCTATAACAATTATGTTGATGTATGGACAGACATTTGATATTATTTGGAAAGTCATTAGTTGATGTGGTTATATTTACATGAGTTTTCATGCATATGGATTAATATTATTCAATATTTATATACTTTATTATAATTTATATTGATTATCTTAGTTAGAGGCTAACTATCATTTGTATTTCTACGGTGTGTAGGAGAAATTCTACTCTCTAGTTAGATATGGAGGGAGAGTATAATCATAGAGGAAGTTATAGATGAAGACATTGGAGGTGATTATATTAATAATCAACCCAACACATACCACTTAGCATAATAAAATGCTTGGTTACTTTATGCTTCATTATGTTGAGTTAATTTTTGTTTATATGGGTTGTTATAGTTAGATTCATGTGTTGATACTAATCAATCCCATTTTAAAATTATTAATTCTTACTATATGATGATATGGTTTCAATTATAGTATGTTCTAGTTGCTCATGTTTATAGACAACTTTATTTTATATTGATTATATATCCTCTTACAGGTTTGTACCTGCAACATTCAACAAAAAACATTGTTAGAATATATATTAATAAACATGACTTGGAAACAAAAATTAAGTATTTTAACTTTATATAAAAATTATTTTGTTATGAATAAGGGGTAACTATGGGGTATGTAAGTTTTTAAATACCTAAGAGACTACCTAGGTACATGGCATATATTGGTTAATGTATAATGCTTGAGTAGAATGGGCATTCAAATTATTATTAAAAACATCATAATTATA